>OZ029928.1:20024016-20110675 GCA_964023275.1 Norana najaformis
TACACCCCTGTATATGGTTGTTTAGGTGAGGAGTGAAACTGGGGGCTTGGCCGACCGAGTGTAGCCAGGAGTCGATTGTAGAGAGCACTGTGTGAATATCCGACCTGAAGATTAACACCAAAATATTCCTCCCCGGCCTGTGATGTGCAGATGGGGGATGATGGGGAGATGATGAGGAGATGATGGGGAGATGATGAGGAGATGATGGGGAGATGATGGGGAGATGATGAGGAGATGATGGGGAGATGATGGGGAGATGATGTCGACTGCTTTGGTTGTTAATATGCGTTTTGCCTTCGGCCGTTGGAGTTGTTCTCCATGTAAGAGCCGGTGACGGGGTTCAAAGGTCAGAGTCGGGCGATGAGTCACCAGTGAATTGAGTCAAAGGGTCTGTGGCCAATCGTAGCATAGATTTTTGTTCTCTGTCTGTCTCTGTCTGTCTGTCTCTGTCTGTTTCTCTCTCTCTCTCTCTTTCTCTCTCTCTCTCTTTCTCTGTCTCTCTCTATTCTGTCTGCCTGTCTGTCTGTCTCTGTGTCTCTCTGTCTCCTGTGTCTCTGGCCAGACTCCTGTGTTATTTTGAATATATTTGAGCGTATTATTTACTTTTGTGTGTGTTTATTATGTGATTATTGTACATATGTAATTAATTAATTTAAATTGTTGTAATTGTTGTAAATGATTGATTTTGAAATTGTGTTTCAGGTGAACGTTCGCGTGACGACGATGGATGCTGAGTTGGAGTTTGCGATTCAGTCATCCACGACTGGAAAGCAGCTCTTTGATCAGGTCTGATGCTTCGATCGTAGTTGCGATCTTAGTTTGATGATCGTTTCGATCATGATTTTGAGCAGTCTTGATCATAGTTTCGAGCACGGCATGATGATTGTTTCAGAGATGGTTTTGATCATAGTTTCAATCCTTTGATCATGGCTTGATGATTGCTTTGGAGATGGTTTTGATCATAGTTTCAATCATAGTTTTATTGAGCACTTTTTTCTGGAGGAATTAGAATTACCTCGCCATTTTTATGAGACTGGGGGCCCCATGGACAAATTCCCATCAGCCGTGGACTGCGTGGTAGAAATGCCGTGGGTCCTCTTATCCTAAGCACTGGTTGCTCTGAGTATACAAGCTGATTCCAAGGTCCATCTCATCTAGTACTCGCCCAGTTTGCTGTGGTCCATGGCCGGTCGTGAGGCAGGTAGGCCTCTGTTAACAGAGTACCTGTGCTTTGGAATTTATTGATTCGTCACTGACCTAGAATTTCAATGAGCTGGTCGCCAAGTGCCACATTGGTCTGTCTTTCTGTCTGTCTCCGTGTGTGTGTGTGTGTGTGTCTGTCTGTGTGTCTCCGTGTGTTTCTGTCTGTATTTCTGTCTGACTCTGTGTCGGTCTGTCGGTCAGTTTCTCTGTCTGTCTGTCCGTCTGTCCGTCTGTCTGTCTCCTTGTGTTTCTGTCTGTGTTTCTGTCTGACTCTGTGTCGGTCTGTCGGTCAGTTTCTCTGTCCGTCCGTCCGCCCGTCTGTCTGTCTGTCTGGGTTTTGCTGTTGCCTTGGACTTTCAGCGATGCAGTAAATTCTGGAATTCTTGGCTCTCAATCGGAGTAGAATAGTTGCCATTCTTAGCTCCATCTAATGGCGGCTAACGTAATCATTAACCCAATACAGACGAGTAGGTAGTGATTGGTAGTGTAGGTGTCACGACGAGCAGGTAGTAATTGGTAGTGGGCATGTACTATTATCTAGACCACTCTCAGCCTATCGCAGACGTTATATTTTTGAAACCTTACATCAATTAGGCCAAGATATTATAATTAAGTACAGAAATAAGTGGAAGATATTTTTAGAATTCGGTTATAAACATAAAAATCGACCAATCAAATCGGACATTTAAATCACGAATTTAAATAACCCAAAATGGCGGCGTGTTGTTGTTGTGGCCTTACTGACGACGAAATTCGGCAAATTCTTGATGAATTTGCATCAGATGATGACAGTTTTGACTCATCTGACAATAAAAACCTGTCTTTTGCTACCAGTGAAGAAGATAAAGTGGTTTTGGCTAAAGAACATTCGGACATCGACTCCGAATTAGACGGCTACGCTTACACGCTAGCGGACCGTCAAACTGGGTCAGGCGGATGACTTGGGCGAGATAGACAGGACTGAACAAGTAGCAGATTTTCCAATTTGACCCCTAACTGTTCCATTTACAAGGGTTTTGTGGCGGACCAGCCCCTGATGCACCATTTTTGAAATTTTTCTAACTGCTTTTGGATAAGCTTTTTTGATGTGCATGTTGAACAGACCGGGCCTGCATGGTGAGCAGAGTAGGTCAGATGCACAGAAGGCAGGTAAACTCCACAGAATAAAATGGAAACCTACTTCTCCTCTAGCATCTTATGTTTTAGAGAACAAGATCAAGAATCCCAAAGGCTGCCCCAAGAAGGCTCAATATGAATGTGAAGCATGTAAAGTTGCTTTGTGCAAAGTTTTATGCTTCCACATTTGCAACGAGCAAAATCAGATAGTGGTTCTGTGGAGTGTAAGGAAGGTAAGCAATATAGCACATCGATAAACTGTTAAAATTTCCATTCTAAATTGTCGTCTTAGAACTGTTCAGTCCAGTCTATTGAGAAAGAGGAGTCGATTCAGGAGGCTTCATCCACCTTCAAGGTGACCATCCAGTGCACTCAGGCATTCATAAAAATGGCCCTTTTGAGAGCTACCAATTATTTGTAAAGGAAACAAACGTCAGTGTGTTTGCCTCTCTGTGTACCTGGCTTGTTGTAACGTTACTGTTGTTGTCCTGTTGGTGTGCATGCTGGTGTTTTTGATGTCGTGGTTGTATTACTATGTATGTGTTTGGGAGGTGATAGGGTGAGTAGGCAACTTTGAGTGCCCCAAAATTTTTCTAGCAAAAACTGGACAGAAGGATTGAAAGAGTAGATAAAAAGCTAAGAAATGATGTTAACCTCAAGTCTGTATGCCAAAAATTACCAAGATCTGATAAGTTAAAATTTCTTACTTTTTAGGCATTTCTTGTTACTCCTCTGGTACGACTACTGTCTGCATACTAAAAATATTATATCTCCTTCATTTATGAAAATATTTTCAAACTTTTTGGAGGTTTTGTCTGATATTAATTGCTGCACAGTTCATATGCTGACACTACATGAGTTGTCACTGAAAATGTTTTCTATAGGGGTTTGAACATGAAAAAAGTTTTCAAATGGGGTGGGTACAGTTTGGGGCAACTATGGGTACCTCCAAATTTTTCTGTCAAAAACTGGAAAGATGGTTTGAAAGAGGAAATAAAATGCTAAAGAATGATATTAACCTCAAGTCTGTGTGTCAAAGAATGACCAAGATCTGATAAGTTAGACATTTCTTACTTTTCAGGTGTTTTCTTATATTTCCTTCCAATTGTACGACTTCATCTTACATACTAAAAATACTGTATCTCCTTCATTTATGAAAATATTTTCAAAATTCTTGTGAGGTTTTGTCTGGTATTGATTTCTGCACGATTTTTGTGCTGACACTACATATGTTGTCACTGAAAATGTTTTTCCATAGGAGCCTGAACATGAAAAAAGTTTTAAATATGGGGTGGGGTACCGTTTGGGGCAACTTTGGGTACCCCAAAATTTTTTGTATCAAAAATTAGACGGATGGATGGGAAGAGGAGATAAAATGCTAAAGATTGATGGTAACCTCATGCCTGTAGGTCAAGAACTGACTGAGATACAGCAGGTTGAAAACTATTTAATTAATAGGGGTTTTCCGGTAAAAATCGCTCGTCGTCAGGGCCTAGGCGGAAAAATTTCTCTCGTCAGTTAAGGGTTAAGTGATACATGCCCACGTGCTAGACAACCGCTCAGACGCAGATAGGCAGACATACATCTGTGGATATAAACACATCCACGCAGGCAGACAAATATTGTAAATACATAAACGACGGTGATCATGTAAACAAGTGGACACATGTCTGCGCTTGCAAATGGGTGTGCGCGTGCGTGCGTGCGTGGACTGTGGGCGTTATTAAGTGATTGATGAATGATTGATTTGATGATTCGTGATCAATGATTAATGACTGAGTGATTCGATCGCAGGTGATCAGGACCCAGGTTTTGGAATTTTTCCCCACGTCTGTTTGTTCTGCTGAGGGTCTTTTGTCAATTTGGTCTTCTCTTAATTAAGATTTGACTCTTGCAATTGGCTTATCCATTGCATGCTGCCTGTCTATCTGCCCGCCTGTCTGCCTGCCTGCTTGCCTGCCTGCCTGCCTGTCTGTCTGCCTGCCTGCCTGCCTGTCTGTCTCGGTCGACCGTCTGTCTGGATATTGGTTTGATTGCGCCATCTGTTGGTGCTTGGTGCGTTAGACACTGGCACTATTGAAGTTGTTTATTATTATTATTATTATTATTATTATTATTATTATTATTATTATTATTATTATTATTATTATTATTATTATTATTATTATTATTGACAAGTGATGATAATGATTGATTTGATTCAGTGATTGTTGATTCTTCATTGAGGATTATTGATGGAATGATTTGATTATTGGTGATATCAATGGTTCTGAGTGTTTCCTGCTCCCAGGGGATTCAGTATGCACTTCTGAGATTTGTAAAGGGACATTCTCATATCTTAGACAGAATCAAGTGTGCAAATTACATATACAATGTTTTATTTATATGAATTTATTAATTTAATAAATAATTTAGAATAATAGTAGAACAATAGCTGAGTCCATAGGATGTTTAGTAGATGTCTTGCTGAGAACACTGCAGGTAATTCCCTGGAGGATTGATGGTGATATTATCGATTGATTGATTGACTGACTGACTGATTGATTGATTGGGTTGTAGGTGGTGAAGACAATAGGTCTGCGAGAGACTTGGTATTTTGGCCTGCAATACACTGATACCCAGGGTCTGTCAACTTGGATCAAACTCGATAAGAAGGTAATAAATCGTAGCACTGTTCTACTTGATAATTTCACTGTTTTCGTCTGACTCATGTGCAGTTTGGCCTAAGATTACTTCTGCGTTTATTAAGCGCCACTATCTAATGATTAAGCATCAATCGATGGCGCTGAGCAAGTGTGAGCGAAGGACTTGCTCAAGATCCCTACACGGTGATCATCACATCAGGGGAGAGAGACTTGAACCCATACTCTTCATGTTACAAGCCGAGCATTTGAACCAATCGGCTACTGTGCTTCTTGTAGGTTTATCCAGCAGATTTCATCGTTTTACAGTTTTGTTCAGGATGGAAAAGTAATCAGGAGTTAAGATTTTCTGGTGTTGTTTTAATCAAAACGGTAGAGGTTTTGTAAAATCTACACCGAGATTTTCTGATTATTGATGAGTTGGAGTCGAAAATAGACCATTGTTTGGTTCAAGTCAAAAGTTGATTATTGGTTAGTTGAAATGAAAGTAGATTACTGATTAGGAACGGATTGGTTTGGTTCAGTTGATTGAACTGAATGTATTGTTGATCAGGTCACTGATTGTTTGAATAGGCAGTTGATTGGTGTGAAAGGAGCAAAGTATGAGCTCGCTTAATTTTAAGCCGTCTTTACTACGCCAGAACATTACAACATTCGTAGATATAGAAGAGATTTGGGTCACAGTTCAGTTGTAGTCAGGAACCCCCTGTTTATCTGGCTTTGGAACTTAACCGCATGATTTCTTTATGACGAGGGAGCGGATATGGCGAACAAAGACTGTATTGTTCGGAGTTCAAGTGTTGTAGGCCTAGATTGCATAGTTCTCAGCAGGTGAGTTAAGGGTGTCCAACAGCGCAGTGATTAGCGTACTTGGCTTTTAAACACAGAGGTTGGAGTTCAAATCCCACCAGGACAGGTCTCTGCTCCTGTGGCGCGGCTGGCGCCCGTTTGTGGCCTTTGCCACGAAATGAGTCCCCCGACTGCACATTGCTGGTGGGAAGATCGGCCAGCGAGGGAAAGGACTGGCCATTCGTCCTCGTGTGTTAAGGCTAAGAAAATGAGGCCACTAATGCGTCATATGCCTGGCTACCTCTCAGGGTTTTGCTTAAGGGAACCCTCATATGCCGAGGCTAAGAAAATCAAGTCGCTAGCACTTCACACACTATGGCTGTCGCTTATGATTTGCTTTTTCGTGTACTAGATTTGGCAAGGCGGATTATTTGCGTAAACACTTGGTATTATCTTCGATAGTTTTGACCGACAAATTCCTGTGTGTGATCGCTTGTTGTTCTTGGTGTTGGCTCTTGACTGCGAGGTACGTCAGTGGGTGCGTTTTCGACGCCCACTCCAGACATCGGTGGACTTCCCCCGCGCGTCTTTGTTCTATCGTAAACTTCCTCGTAAGCGTCGATTGCGGGCGTCGTTCGATACGTAGCCCAGATTGCACCTGAAGTGTTTTTGTGCCTTTGTTTGTTGAAGAAGTAATAGTTCGCGAACGAACAATCCAGAAAGACTGGTGGTGATTCAGTGCATAGTTTTGCGCAGTGAAAAGAGTAAACACGTCCTCTGTTTTAGCTCTGATGGGTTTGGCATAGCTACACTTTGGAGAGTTTTAATATTGAACAAAGGTTTTGTTTCATGATCCAAGCTGTCGCCGCGTGTCTCGATGGAGGGACATTGTTTCTGCTGGTTTAGATTGGCAGTCGTCCAGTTGGACTGTGAATGTCAACGTGTTTCATCGCTTCATTGGCCGATTCGTCCTCTGCAAACACCCGGGGCACGGTAGCCAATAACGCGGAGAATATGGGTTCGAGAGTATGGGTTCGAGAGTATGGGTTCGAGAGTATGGGTTCGAGAGTATGGGTTCGAGAGTATAGCTGTATGTATTCATGATTGTGGGTATGATTTGCATATGTGGGTCACGATAGCCGATTGGTTCCAGCGCTGGGCTTGTAATGTGGAGTGTGTGGGTTCGAGCCAGTTTTATGATAAACTGTTGACTTAAGCTGTAAGAAGAAGACGCCTCCCTTCGAAATCGTCCCTCCCTCTTGAGACTCAAGGCTTTGTCTTTATGAGCAGTTACTGGTTATGCGGTTCAAACTGGTGCCTTCGTAAAGGGTCGAAACCATGCAAGCGTAACAACCTTTGGAATTGACTTGAGCAATCCCTCGGACCTAGTTAGGAGACGGCCACGGTTGAGTGATCATGTAGAACTAATTGGTTCTAGCAATAAATGACCCTTGACCGAAACAGATTAAAGACACAAAATGACTGAGTTGCCAAATGACAATAGCCTGATTAGGAGCAGTGTTGATTGGATGAACGCGCATAGTAGTCATAATCGTAATCGTAAACTCGAGAATTCTACGGCGCCCAATGAAAGCTATGGGGCAGGAATCAGCTTATTCACAGGCGCTCAGTCAAAACAAAATCGATAGGCAGGAAGGGTTCAGTTCCAGGTCAAGGTCCAAGAGATTTCTACTGCGCTCAATGAAAGCTGAGTCCAAGATGGCAGGCAGGCAGTCAGACGGGTACGGTGGGTGGTGTTTGGAATTGGAATAGTTGCTGCTTTCTAACTGGACTGACCACACTTGACTGTATTGGCCGTTTTGTCTTCCTCTGTGGCCCAGAGAATTCGATTGATAGAAAAGTCTGGTTTCGGCCGTAAAAAAACGATCATTGAATTCCAAAGTGCCGACTATTATTAGTTTCCGTGGGTGACAATTTGGTTTGCCCGAGGCAGGACTGAGGTATGTAGGTCAGTTGTGCTTGGCAATCAAGTAAATGTTAATTATGCAGATGAGTCTGTCGTTTGAGGCCTAGCTTTTGTGGCTCTCCTGGCAGACGCTGATGGCAGTGGTGTTCGAAAGCGTCCTCTGGTGTGTGAAGAAGTCAGTGAGATATGCAGGGTTGCGTTTTCTGTGTATCGTATGCTTCGTATTGGCTGCCTGTCAGCTCCAGAATCACTTAGAAGATAGCTCTCCTTACATGCAAGACTCTCTCGACCAATCAACCTGCATAACTCTATCCGCTCTAACCAATCGGCTACCATGCACCACCTATGCATATCATACCCACAATCATAAATACATACACCTATACTCTCGAACCCATATACTCCGCATTACAAGCCAAGCGCTCTAGCCAATCGGCTACCATGCACCACCTATGCATATCATACCCACAATCATAAATACACGCACACTATACTCTCGAACCGATACTCTCGAACCCACACTCTTCCTTACAGCGCTACCAGCCATCCAGATCTCTACGATCAGCCTCACAAAACCGTCTGTCTTTCCCTGACATCAGAGAATATCGGTCTGAATTCTCACGACGCGGATTCAGGAATTCTGCACCAGCCACATGGAATAGTCGTTCCTATTCATATAACTCACAACAGTATCTCGCTAGACACATTTGTAAAGCGGCTAAAGACCTATTTGTGTCGTCTTACTTTTGTTGTCTTTCCACTCTGACCCACCCACGCCTACGATTCCTCGCTCAGCCGATGGACATATGACGTGTTAACAAATGTATTACTTACTTACTTACTTACGATGTATATGCTTTGTTTTTAAAAATGTTGTTTGCGCGCGTTGCAGGCCAAAGTTAAGCTGCGTTTTGTGGGTCGATGCTAATTACTTTCACCCGTTGAGAGCGGATGATGTATACAGATAAAAAAAAGTTTTATGTTAGTTATGAGAAGATGGTACAAGACGTCATATTCAGTGCCAGCAGGTAGTGGGTTAGTGGGGGTGGGAGTGGTGGTGATGGGGTGGGAGTGGTGGTGATGGGGTGGGAGTGGTGGGCCATTATGCCGAATGCTTCTTTGGTACGTTAAATGGAAGGAGACTGTTGAGGTATTTGGAGCAAAGTGGTATGGTAAGCTAGTGGGAGGATATGCTTAGGTGTTTTCTACTATGGGGTACGATAGTTTTAAGCAGACTTGGTATTATCTACAAAGTGGTATGATGGCATAGGTATTGTCTAGAAAGTGGTATGGTATCATACGTATTTTCTGCAGTCATATGGTAACACAGGTATTTTCGTACTGAGTGGTATTGCTTTTAGGTAGTTTCTACAAAGTGGTATGGTGTGATAGGTGTTCTTTTCTACCTACGAAGTGTTTTTGTGAGTTGTGAGGAGAGAATTGGAGGGTCCTGTCCGGGCAATTAGTCCGCTGTTGATACGATTGCTGGTGACAGATGTGTGTCGTTATGTCTCGGCTTTTTTCTCGCAGACGGTCTAATTAGTTGCTGTCTGGGGCAGACGACCACTGTGCGAACCAGCAGCTGCTACCGTCACTTCTGTCTCTGGTCTTACTTTCGCCTGGCTTACTCCCCCCCCCTCCCCACCCCTGGTCCGTTTGGGGTTCGGGGGGGGAGGAGAGGGAGGTGAAGGCAGGGCGCTGGAGCGGGTGGCTTTGGGAAAGAGGGAATTGGAACGGCGGGGTAATGAAAGAGTTGGCATTTGGAATTGACCGTGAATTTGAACAACAGATGGCGGGGTCAAAGGTCGGGCGTGTTACCAGTTAGTTAGGCGAGTGGTGAACGGGATGGCTGAGGGAGGGAAGGGGGAATACTGGAGCACAGATCCACAAATACATGCACACATACATGCACACATACATACATGCATACATACATGCATATACACACATACATACAAACGTACACACAGATACTGACATACATACACACAGACATACACACATACATACATACATACATACACGCATACATTCATGCATACATATATGCATATGCATATAAATAACAAATACATGCAAATAGGTTTTGAATCCTTTACACTGGGATGGAGTCAGTGATGCGTTACCATGGTGACTGATGCCATTGCATTCGATTCTGTTCAGGTCCAGAGCCAGGATGTGAAGAAGGAGAAGGACAGTCCTCTTGTGTTCCGGTTTCGGGCAAAGTTCTATCCAGAGGACGTTTCGGAGGAACTCATCCAGGACATCACTCGGGTATGTTGTCCTCATGTTGTCCTCGCATTGTCCTCCTGTTGTCCTTGCGTTGTCCTCGCAATGTCCTCATGTTGTCCTCGCGTTGTCCTCATGTTGTCCTCAGCTTTTCTATGTTGTTGGGTTGTCCTGTTTTTCTTTAGTTGTCATGTTGTCCTGTGTTGTGTTGCCTTTTAGTGATCATGTTGTTCTATGGTTGCTCCCTTATACCTTCTATGTTGTCCATTAGGTCACTTACATTGTCCTTTTTTGACAACACAGAGTTTTTGTGTTGTTTTTCAAAAGAACAACATAAAAATATCTAATTGGATTTTTATATAACACCTTTGGGATGTTTATAAAGGGTTGTATCGTACCAATAAGTTGCATACATACATACATACGCATAGATACATACATACATGCATGCACACATGCGTGCATACACACACATACATACATACATACATAATACGGCGGGCGATGAATACCTGTCCGTCCTGCGTATATCCTTCGGATCGGGGAATATCTGATCCCCGCGTGGCTTTCCACCTGCGAGGGACTGTTGGACGGTGAGACAACCGTGTGCCATCGGCGGCGGATCACATCGCCCATCGTCGTTTCCTCATTCCTCATCCTTGGTGCCACGAGCTTCAGGAACTTCGGGACTTCAGAACATGCCATCATCTTTTAACTCTAGTTGGGAATCTGTTGGTATGGCTTTGCGTGTGTGCGCGAGCTTGCCATTGGTGACTCTTCTAGTTGTCTGAGTTATGTTCACTTGCAGGATACTACTCTGTTCTTAATGACACTTAACATCATTAGTGACTTTTAACATCAAGTCTAGCGCAGTGAGCGCCACTGATTAGTTTTTGCTTGAAGAGGCGCTATACAAATTTAAACTTACAATTACAATTACAATACATACATACATACATATGTACATACATATGGTGGAGGTAATTGCTTGCCCTCTTGTTGACTACTGATCATTGGCTTCTCTTGATGGTGCTACATAAATCCCTCTTACATTACGCATCATGGGTCATTTACGTTACTGTGTTGGTTCGTAGCAATTGTTCTACCTGCAAGTGAAGGACGGAATACTGAAGGATGAGGTCTACTGTCCTGCGGAGACGTCCGTCCTCTTGGCCTCTTACGCTGTGCAGGCCAAATACGGGGACTACAACAAGGACGTCCAGAAACCGGGTTTCCTGGCAGGCGACCGGATTCTTCCATCCAGGTCAGAGGTCATCACCTTTTGAGTTTTGACCCGCGTTGCTCAAACATCTTTGTGTTCGTAGAGGAAATTTCGTTGATTTTCCATTGTGGTGTTTGGGGTTTGGGATTTCGAACTGGGATTTCGAACTGGGATTTCGAACTGGGATTTCGAACTGGGATTTCGAACTGGGATTTCGAACTGGGATTTCGAACTGGGATTTCGAACTGGGATTTCGAACTGGGCTTATCCTGGCCTGTGGGGGGATCTGTCGGTTTTGCTTGGCTTTGACTGTGGATTGATTCCTTGTGTATTATGACAGGAGCCTCTAAGAAGTTTCATCGGATTAGATTAGATTTCTTGGCTTTTAATGTAAAATGTATTAATTAATTAGTGTATTAATTAATTAACGTATTAATTAATTAACGTATTAATTAATTAACGTATTAATTAATTAACGTATTAATTAATTAACGTATTAATTAATTAACGTATTAATTAATTAACGTATTAATTAATTAACGTATTAATTAATTAACGTATTAATTAATTAACGTATTAATTAATTAACGTATTAATTAATTAATGTATTAATTAATACGTTAATTAATTAATACGTTAATTAATTAATACGTTAATTAATTAATACGTTAATTAATTAATGTATTAATTAATTGTGAAACTCTGAAGTTCTTTTATGCAATCAGTTCGTGGCTTATTTCAGAGATTTGAATCTCAGGCTAACACGGTTCATAAACGGGGACCTTAAATGGCGTGGCACCCATTCAAAAACGGGCAGCGGTGATGAAGGATCTCGCCCAATTAATTCACTGAAAAATGAGCAGAGTCAAGGCTATATGGTTGCTATAGAAAAACGTGGACACTTACATTGAGATGGTATAATTTCTTTTTTGTGCAGAGTAATGGAGCAGCATGCAATGCAGCGTGAGCAGTGGGAGGAGCGTATTACCACGTGGTATGAGGAGCACAAAGGGATGATGAGGTACGTTTTCGGCAACTCTTTGTGCCTGTCAATCATTTTGTGCCTGTCAATCATTTTGTGCCTGTCAATCATTTTGTGCCTGTCAATCATTTTGTGCCTGTCAATCATTTTGCGCCTGTCAATCATTTTGCGCCTGTCAATCATTTTGTGCCTGTCAATCATTTTGTGCCTGTCAATCATTTTGTGCCTGTCAATCATTTTGTGCCTGTCAGTCATTTGGTTCTTGCCTGTCAAGCTTTGGTTCCTGTCACTCACTTTAGACCTGTCATGTAAGAAAGTCTTTTTTTCACAAAGGCATCAGCTGTTGACAACCATTCAAGTCTTTCAGTTATTGTTGGGAGATAAATGGCGAAAACTTACAGAAAATATCTAAAATTTTGATAACTAATCTTCAAATTAATGAGCATCAAAAAAGATGTTATTTTGTTATGATTAAAGTTCAGTTAGTTACACCAACTTATGTACAAATTTTGCATTAATGTTTATGGATTTATTGCTTTTAAAGTTTAAATAGTTAATGGGTAAATATTTTGTGGATTTCCAAAGAGAGGACGCTGTGTTGGAGTACCTGAAAATTGCCCAGGACCTTGAGATGTACGGCGTCAACTACTTTGAAATCAAGAACAAGAAAGGATCAGAACTTTGGCTCGGAGTCGATGCTCTTGGAATCAACATTTACGAAAAGGACGACAGGTAAGTCACGACATACCAAAGCATCGGAAGTCGAGAAAAATGCTTGTAAGTCACGAATCTGAAAAGAGGGAGCCTCTCTGAGCCCGATAAAGTATTAGGGCCCATTTGCGTAATCTGTATAGGGCCTGAAAGTTGAAGTAATACCGCTGTGATATAGAAGCTGTGATATTAAACACCCTTTCGGTTTTCTTTTTTGAAACTGAGAGAAATTGTTTTGTGCTGAAAGCAAAACTATGCAGTTGCTATCAAAAGTGGCATGTTTTCAGCGCTCGTGATAAGAGAAACGGCCTCGATGTTTGTTTGAGGCCAGTTGTAAGAGGGATGTGTTTTAATTTGTAAAGGGAAACAGTTGACAATGATCGATGTCCATGATTATTTTGCATGGTAAGGTTTCAGTGGCTCTGGGTTTTTTTTGGCATGTATGGCTTGGTAATTTCTCGTGACATCGTCAGGATTTAAAACTTGAAAACGGTGTTGATGGACCGATGATTATCCACTTGTGTCTGATGCAAGTGGAATGAATAGGGCAGATAAGATACAGGGCTTGTGTGTGTGTGGTTACTGCTGGGTGCTGCGTACATTTCACCAGTTTTTAAACTTAATTGTCTCAAGATCTCACAAGAAGAGGCCTTCGGAAATGGACCTGACGTTATGTCCAGAAGGCCTCCTCTTCTTCTTCCTCCTCTTCTTTCTCTGTTTCCTCCTCCAATCCCCTATTCTCCCTTCTCCCTTGTTCTTCCTGCTGCTCTGCTGCCTCCCTCTTCCTTCCTAGTACTATTCCGGCTCTTGCTTTTCCTCATTTGCCAGCTCCTCTTCCTATTACTAATCCTCCGTTTGCTTCTTCTCTTCCTCTCCTTCCACTCTTCCTCCTCCTATGCCTCCTGTTGGTTGTCCTCATCTTCCTTGAACACTTCCTCCTCTTCCTTCTCCTGCTTCTCCTCATCCTGGCTCTTTTGTGTTGGCTGTAGATTGACGCCTAAGATCGGATTTCCGTGGAGCGAGATTCGTAACGTTTCCTTCAGCAACAAGAAGTTTGTCATCAAGTCCGTTGACAAGAAAGCCCCGGTCAGCCTTGAAAAAATCTTCATTCGTCGCCATTTCTATACATTTTGAATAGTTTTTGGGAGATTGGTAGACGTTAATTTGGGAGACTGAGTGACCTAATCGCTTTGACTCTGTTTTCATTTTCAAAATTGGTTTTTGATGCTTCTTCAAACTGCTGCTAATGACTGAAGTTATCAATTGATGTCTTGTGCATTAGACACCGGCGCTATATAAGTTGCAAATTACAGTTGTATCTATCAGGTCATTTATATAGCACCTCTTTCTGAAATCTCTCAGTGTAATTGCAGCTGTGGTAGAACCATTGCTACGCAGCGGAACAGACAAAAAGTTGGACGTTTTGTTCTTAATGCTGAGGCGTTAATCAGGTGAATTAAATGACAAGGACATAACGAGCAGCACGATGTATTAATGAATATTAATACTTGTAGTAATGAATATTAATGCTTGTGATAATTAATATTAATGCTTGTTATAATTAAAATTAATGCTTGTAATGATGAATAGTAATGCTTGTAATAATTAATATTAATGCTTGTAATGATGAATATTAATGCTTGTAATGATGAATATTAATGCTTGTTATAATTAAAATTAATGCTTGTATTGATGAATAGTAATGCTTGTAATAATTAAAATTAATGCTTGTAATGATGAAGCTTGTAATAATTAATATTAATGCTTGTAATGATGAATATTAATGTTTGTAATGATGAATATTAATGCTTGTTATGATGAATATTAATGCTTGTAATGATGAATATTAATTGGGGGTCAAGGGGTCACGCGTGTGTGTTGGCTGTAGGACTTTGTGTTCTACACGAGTCACATGAAGATCAACAAGCGGATCCTGTCTCTGTGTATGGGCAACCACGAGATGTACATGCGGCGAAGGAAGCCCGACTCCATCGAAATCCAGCAGATGAAGGCTCAGACCCAAGAAGAGAAAATGGCCCGGCAGCAAGAAAGGTCCGTTTCAGCCGCACAGATGGCGCCACTATTTTCTCTCATCTGCCGCGACCTTCATGACCTTTCAGTCATGTTTCTTTCCCAGTTTCTTTGTTCAATGGAGTGTTTTTAATTTTATGTTGTGCGTTTATCCGCTTTCTTTTTTAGTTTTTAGTTTTTAATCGTTATTTCTCAACTTTCTTGTTGACTCGATTGGTTGTTTGTGTGAAGTGTGCCTTGGAATTTCAAAGATAGGATTGGATTATTGTTAAGGATTTGACATCTGCTTTGAAAAGGAGTTTTCAGTAGCCATAACTGTTTGAGACTTTCTTTAAGAGTGATGTAAAAATAGTCCTTAACATCTGATAAAATCTGATTGGATTAGTTTTACATGATGTTGTTTCAAGATATTCTTGGAATGTTCTCATGGTTACCATGGCAATGTGATGTTGTTATCAGGATGATGCTGCAGAAGGAGAAGCAGCAGCGGGAGGAGGCAGAGCGACAGAGGAAGGAACTAGAGGAGAGGCTGCGACGCTATGAGGAAGAGTTTGAGAAGTCAAAGAGAGGTCAGAGTTCATGGTCATTAGCTGCAATTTGAGCGATGCTGTGTTGTGAAGGATGGCTATGGTTGTCATAGCAACGGTTGGATGTTGTTACCTTGTAAACGTAGGTGTTGCAAAGCAAACACGGAAGCTTGACGTTATTTTTTGGTTATTGGTGTGTTTTGCAGTTGGTTTGATTGTTTGACTTGTAGCGTGGAGAGTAAGGGTTTGAATCTCATCCCCTGAGATGGATACCATGTAGGGACCTTGACCAAGTCCTTCGCTCACATATATTTGTTACGGTGTATGTGTTGTGATTTTTATTCCAGAGCTGGAAAAGTCTCAGCAGACGGCGATGTCGCTGGAGGAGAGGATGCGTGAGGCGGAAAAGGAGAGGCGTGAAATGGAGGAGGCCCAGCGCAGGGCGGAAGAGGCGAGACGCCAGGCGGAGGAGGCCGCTCACCTGGAAAAGGCCGAACGTGAGGCCAAGGTCTGTGGCCGATCAGAAAGACAACTTCCTTCGTAGATTTATATAGCTCCCTTTTCAGTATGCCGTTGAGACAGTTCCAGTTTAGTTGGTGGGAATTAAGAATTAAGTGCTGTGTTGTGTTTTAAAACTACACAGTTATGTAAGGTAGTTGTAATGGGACATTGATATAGCGCCTTTTGTAAACTTCTGCTGCCCTCAAAGAGGTTGCTTCTGAAAAGTGTTGTTATTGATAAAGGAACGATTTTGCTTTGCGTTGTCATATCCTACTTATGGATTGCCAGACTAATGACCAAGTTGCCTGTTGTGGGTAGCCTTGTCTTGCCTATTATTACCTTACTTTCCTTAAGGCTGAGAAGTAAAGTATCTTGCCAATTTACGGATTGCCTGACTAGGATGTTAGAGGATGGAATGTAATGATGGTGATGACAGCGATGATGATGATGGCAATATCAATGATGATGATAGCAATGGAGATGATGATCACAACATTGATGATGGTGAAGAAGTTAGTTGTCTTGGTGATGACTAAATGCCTTGCCTTGAATGATCTTGGCTCTCAGAAGGAGTGCTCAGCCTGTCATGAATTGCCAATTCCAATGAGTGACCTCATTTCAATCTGAGCAGAGGATTCGAGAAGTCGTCGTCTCGTGTAAAATGGATTCTCTGTCGTGTGTTTTCTAGGAACAAGAGGCTCGTGAGGCGATGGAGGAACTGGAACGTCGCATGGAAGAGACGAGGCTGAAGGAGGTGGAATCACGTCGCCTGGCAGAGGAGCTGGAACAGGCTCGGCTGAAGATGGAGGAGAACCAGAGAGCCCTGGAAGAGGCACTTAAGGCCCCGCCTCATGTCATTGTCGTCGAGCAAGGACCAGCCGGAGACGATGATGACAAGACATCCGAGAACAGTTCGTCGTTCTTTTTTCTCTGGTTGAATTGAAAATTGTGTTGTTTTGTGACAGTTTTAATGCCTGTAAATTCTTAGAAGGACTTAGAAGCGCCATCAATTGATGGCTTGTCCGTTATGAAAAGGCGCTATGGATTAGATTTGATTACGATCATTTCCACCTCACACCACAACAGAAACCATTTGCCTTTTCAGTTCTAATAATAATAATGACAATTTATGTAGCGCCGTAGCACAGCAGAGGCCAAAAAGAAAAGGGTTGTAGGAGTCAAATGCTTCAGTGCCTTTGATTCCTGAAACATTTTTGATCCATGGTTTTCTTAAATCCTGAAGGATCTTTGCTATGTTGCATTAACAAGAATAATAATAATTATGATGTTTTGCTGTTGCATTCGTTGCTGAATCAGATTGTTGTCTTGTTGCAAGTTGTTGTCTAGTTGAATTGTTGTCTGGATAGGTCACGAACTGCAGGTTGTTGAGAACGGATACGTTCCACGTCCGGAAGAGGATCGAATCACTCAAGCGGAAAAAAATGAACGCATTAACGCTCAGCTGAAGGTAGCCACGCATGACTGCATTGACTTACTTAACATGATTTCTTCTGAAAAGGCTTTTAGATATGGAAATGAGCAGGAATTATTATTATTAATAATGTTAATCCGATACTTAACCAAGCTAGTTTATGGATTAACCTTAGAAGAGTGGGTAGCTGGGAAAAGGATAAAAAGAAATAATGATTAATTAGACTTGACTGGATTTTTATATCCTGTTAATTGTGAAATCTGATCGATTATGGATTTTCTCCAAAGTGTTGAGTAAATAAAATTATACGAACTGGCTGAACAACACGCGGAGTAGTTGGGTGTTCCATGTTCTGGCGAATTTCTCTTGAATGAGAGGCCAGCCATTTTTATTGATGATTGCTTTAATTGACTTTGTGTTTAAAATATTATTAATATTATTATTATTGTTATTATCATTATACTTATTATTATGCAATTATTACACACACAAAGTCAGTGAACCTGAATTTGAGGCATGAAGCAATTGTGAGTTAAGGACTTGATTAAGGTAATTGTTGAAATTGAATCCTGAATGAACTCACAGAAATCAGTTTTAAGAAATAGCCAAAAACATCACAAAACTTAATCCAGCTGTAATTATTATTTCTGCATTTATTAAGCGCCACTATCTAATGACTGAGCATCAGTCATTGGTGCTGAGCAATTGTGAGTTATGGACTTGCTCAAGGTCCCTACACAGTAACCGTCTAAGGAGAGGAGACTTGAACCCATACTCGCCGTGTTGCAAGCCAAGTGCTCTGTCTAACCTGCAAAATCACCAAGTGTTTAATGCGTCTTTCTGTTCAACAGTCGCTGAGCGCCGACCTGGCGGCTACCAAGATGGAGACCCACGTCACACGCAACGATATTCTTCACCGACAGAACGTGACCGAGGGTCGCGACAAGTACAAGACCCTGAAGCAGATTCGCCAGGGCAACACGAAACAACGAGTCGACATGTTTGAGGCGATGTGAAGTCGTGTGCGGAGTCTGAAGCAGCAGCAGCAGCGGTGGTGGTGGCAGTTCTTCGTCTTACGAAGATATGCCATCGACGGGAGGGTCACAAATAAAGTTTTCTGCATTGTTTAGTTTATGTAGATCCTTTGTCTTCCATTTTATCTGGAACACTGAAAATTAAAAAGTCGTAATTCTTCTGTCAAGAACTTGTGTAATTTTTGTTGGTGGCGTCGAACGCTGACGACGATTTAATTTGTTTTTTCGCTTCTTCTTGCTTTACTTGGGTCACAGACGTTTCTCATATACTAATCTCACTGTCGTTTTTCTAGAATCTTGTTAATGCAGCAACTTTGATTTGATCAATATGGCAGCCAGATTGGGTTTTGGCTGGTACACTAGCGCCTTCTATGGTTTGGGTAATTAGCTGGACTCGAACGTGTGAAATTGAACGTTCAGAGTTAAGAACGTTAAAAATGTTGTGAGCGTTTTGTTGGTTTGCGATGTTGGCAGTTCATTAGACAAATTTGACGACATTAACAATTGCGGTTTCCAGTGTTTAATGCGAACAGACTTTTGGAATCTCCCAATTTCTAATCGGTGTCAAAATCTCATAGTTTTTGCTGTTGATTTTTTAACAATACTTCAGGAAATCATTTTTATTAAGTGTTAATAAAAGTTATTTGATCTTTTTTAAATACTGACAAGTTCATTGTATTTGCATTCCTGGTACATTCCAAAAGAGATAGAAATTTCTTGCGACTGTAGCATCATGCTTTTTTTCTTGGTTTGCAGAGCAAGTATTTCTTATGTTTGCAAACTAGAGAAGTTTCAATTTCTACGTCAGTTTGTCGACCCAGCATTTGTGCATTTCACTTGCTTATTGAAAACGAAGCAAATCAAATTATACAAGGCTAAGAATCAGATTATTTCTGAATATTTTTGCTAGGTTATTATTTTGTTCATAATTTTTAGGTTTCTCGTAGTGGTAGCATTTTTATTATTGGCGATATTAGTAAATGAAAATTTTCAGTTTACGATCGTGATGTGGTAGGAATGCGTTTTGTTCGCAAGCGTTTTTGGCGTCTGCTGTGATTTTGCACAAGAGCTCTGAAAGTATTGTGGTACTGGCTTTAATTAATTATGCTGAGTATTCGAATTTAGTCAAAAAATATTGCTTTCACTGACGTTGTATTTAAACTAGTTATGATTTTCCTTTGCTGTTCCTATGATTTTTCCGAAGGCTTTTTAAATAGCGGCTTCTTTATATCGTCTACGTTAGTTCTTTGTTATTGTTTCAACATTTATTAAGTGCTGTTAAATAATAATAACTAAGTGTCGTCGGTTATGTTTCCTGTCAATGTTAATATATCCTAAGTAGAAGGTATTCGTCCCTCGGTGGCAAATTGTCGCGTGTGATGACACGTCTCCTTAGAGGAGATGTTTTTTAACCAATTCCGTGGTTAAGAATAAACTGGAGGTCTGCAGTAGCTAGTCGTAACGAGTGTTTTGTTATCACTGCACTTTGATTTATTATGATTATTATTTTATTACTGTTAATAGTAATAACAATAATATTGATCACTGTCTTTGATTCGTCTTGTGCTGTATTAATTATAGCAGTTTTTGTCTTAATGATTTCAACCATAGATTTGATTATAATCTGGTCAGCTGCTTGTGTCATGTGATTTGATTCAGGGCTAATGAATAATTTTGTGGAAAGGCATTCTTATCATCTGTTGGCGGTTTCAGCCGTTGTGGTTGGTGAATGCCGATTTCTAGCACAAGCTGGTTGCTTAGGTTGCTAGTCTGTTGTCAGGATTCTGTAGGAGGTTTGTGAGAACTTTGTATGCTAGTAGCAAGTTGTGTTGGTGCTATTAATGTAATATGCTACTAGGGAATTCTCTGAAATTTCTTTAGCTTGTCAGCCTTGCTGAAATTTTCTAATGCTTTCTTTGGGATGATGTTGCATGCAAGACTGAAAATCAGTGTGATTGTTGGTTGATTGGTGTTTTCAATCAATAAGTCAATCAATTAGTTTTATCATCAGTCACTTGTTCTATCAGTGTATATAGTGTGCTAGGATTTGCAAACATCCCAGTGCATTTGCTTCAGCATTTATACGTAACTAAAGATTGAATACGATTACAGTGTAACTATTTTCGGAATTTTGATGTCTGTTAAGTCTAAATGTGCCAACTGCTGCAGAACTGGTGTTTCAGCGTCGTTTTTCTAGAGTCTCTTGCATTTCTGTCTGTACGTCTGTGTCTGTCTGTCTGTCTGTCTGTCTGTCTGTCTGTCTGTCTGCACTGAAATCGGTGTCTTGTAGTTTTAGCGAGTTCTTGGTCAGTTACAAAACTTTCTGTCACTTGAGATCCGTTAAGCAATACTTAGATTTCTTTGGGTATACGTTACAGAAAAGTTTCTGTCAACTATGTTGTTAGGTAAATTGTCTGAAATTCGGTTAAATTTTCCTTCTACAGAGAGTTCAGTTGGTCTTTGAGTGCCTTAAAATTGTTACCTATGTTGACCTGGTGACCTTAATTGGCAAAATTTTTAGCTTTGAATATTGCACGGTGGTAACCCTAATTGGAGTCGCGATTGTTGGTTTGGCAGTTTACGACTGGCCAGAAAAATTTGAAAATGTATTTTATGACTGCAGCCGACTAATCAGTGCTGTGGTGGTTAATTAATTTTTCAGCTTTGTGTCTAGGGATCGATTCAAGTTGCATATAGTGACGATGTTGGTTGTTCTTTTGGCTCGATTGCTTTGGTTGTGTTTTGCTTGCATCACAAGATGCTTCAAACTGGAGATAATGCCGCTCGATTGAAGCTGGTAATAATCAAGTGATTGCTGTTACTTTACCTGAAGTTAGCTGCCTTGCTGTTACATTGCCTTCATTTGATGCAGCCGATTTGTTTATGGATTGTCTGGTACTGGATAGAACAATATCTGGCAGTTACTTTTGCATTAAAGGGAAGTTTTGGAATCTTTTTTCTTTTAAGAGGTTAATACTTTGAATAGGATGTGGAATGTTACTAAGGTAACGAGTAAAGTAAATCTTTCCTTTTGTGCATATGGTGTGTTTCAAACGAGTGATCAACTTAAAACTTTGTGTATCATATATCGAGTGCCTGATGATGACATTGCCGTCGTTTGCTTCCTCGTGTGGGAGTATTTCTGGCTAGTTTCGAGTAGAGCCATATTATCTGGCGATATTTTGCTGTGCTTCTGTAAACGTTTCTGATGGAGCTATATAATTTGCTATAAGGGAGTTTTGGCAAGTGTAGATTCATTGACGCCTTCGATATAAATCCACTGATGGTTCGAAACCAAAGTCAAGGCGCCATATAATCAACAAAAGTGATTATTGTCATACGCGGCCGTTTTTGTTATTGGGTTAATTCTGTAATAAACTGCTTGAAAATGGCTTCATTGTCTGTTACTGTTTGATTTGCCCCAGTCTCAATAAATTCGTCAATAGGAATTTCAAACCGACTGCCAAAGAGGGGATTTTGAAATATGGAATTCAAAAACATTTTCAAGATTGTTTATCCCATAGAGATAATTTTGCTTCAGATCATTTTGCTTCAGATCCTTCAATTACAATTTGGTATCTCATCATCTGCACTTCTTTGGATCTCTTCTTTTCTCTCTTCTAGGACTCAAAATGTTTACTTTGGTGGCAAATTCTCTAAGACTACTAATTTGATTTTTGGTGTCCCCCAAGGCTCCATTCTTGGTCCACTGCTTTTCATTCTATACACTTCCAATATCTCCAAGATTGCGCTTAAGTTTGGTATTTCTATCCATATTTACGCTGATGACACCCAACTTTACATAAAACTTTCCACTTCTAACCTTGAAAGTTCAAAAATTAAACTTATTGCCTGTTTCCATGAGATACAATCCTGGTGTGCTTCCATGCACCTGAAATTAAACACAAGTAATACGGACTTGATTTGGTTCGATCGTCGGTCCCGATCACATCTGGATTTGCTGACTCTTTCTGAAAATAGATGACTCCTGTTCCATACTACCTTCGAATGTAGTTCGTGACCTTGGTGTCTTTCTGGACAGCAAACTCTCCATGTCTCATCACATTAGCTCTATATCTACAGCCTGTTTTTTCCACCTACGACGGATACATCAGATTAAACGCTGTCTTAATGAGCATTGCCTTTATGTTCTGGTTCATTCGCTTATACTATCCAGAACTGATTGCAATTCAGTGCTTTCTGCCTTACCTAAATCTACCCTCTCACCGCTTACCTCTGTTATTCATGCTGCAGCTCGCCTAGTTAAAAGCCTTGGCTCTTGCGATCACGTTACTCATTCTATACAACAACTTCACTGGTTACCCATTCAGGCCCGCATATCTTTCAAAATCTGTCTACTTATTTTCAAAATTATGTCAGGCTCTGCCCCGTCCTACCTATCCTCTCCAGTTACACTTTGTACTTCCACCGAGTCCAGAAGAAGATTGCGTTCGGCTTCAAAAGGGGACTTCGAAGTCAGAAGAGTAAACCTACATTTTGGTAAAAGAATGTTTGAAGTAGCTGGTACAGCTGAGTGGAGCTCTCTACGTGAATTTATCCGAAGATGCTCTTCAATAGATACCTTTAAATTAAAACCCAAGACTCATTTATTCGCTCAGTACTATAACTAATTATTATGTTGTAACGCGTACTTTGAGTAAGACATTGTTTTATTCATAGCACGTTATGCATAGATTACGCTAGGAAGTTTGAGCATCGATGCTTATGCCGAGAGCTTCATTTGCATAGACTGGTCTAACGACATCTAGGGCTCGTTAAGCGTCCTTTCATGTTCGTCGATTCTGATTAAAGTTACCTTTCGTTTTCCTTATTTGGGAAACACTAACAAGTCCGGCAGTGACCCACGTATTCTACTGTTTCATCCGGCTTAAAATCGTTCGTGTGAACACATGTTTTTGGTTCTTTGAAGGCTGATTCTGTTGCCGTTTCTGCGTTATTGCAGAATCTGCTGGCTACCTGGGTGCATTGAAGCAACTGTTCATATTCGCATCTTACATTCTTATATACTGTTTTAAAACTGCTTTAAAACGTCCAATGAGTTGTGGTACATCATGTATTTTGGAATTACAGATAAAAGAAGTTCCCTCGGACCATCGCAGTCACCAGGTGGCCGCGCATTGCTTGACGATATTTTTGGAACATTGGGCTAAAATTGTTCGAGCGTGAATGCTTCAAGATGAAACATCACGGCTACTTGGGCCGAACGGTGTCACGCGCTGGGCCTAAAAATCACCTTGATGAAGGACACCAGAATGGAGAATTTATTGAAAAGAGAAACCCGAAATCGGAACACAGACCCGAAATCAAATATCGAGAAAATTAAATCTCGTTAATTGCCAGTGTATGTACATTTGTTCAAATTCAACTTAGCAGGAGCGAGATTTCTTTTCAAAAAATTCTTAAAAGTCGGTTTTCTGTATTAAGCAGAAAACCCATAGAGTATTAGGAATTATCGTAGTTAGCTGCTAAATTAATCACAGGCGCGCCGTAAAAATGATAAAAATATCAGAGAAATTTCAAATGATGGAGACCTTAACTGCATTCATACTCCACCTCGTTCTCCACGTTTCACTTAATATTACTGCATTTCGGATGCTTTAATTCTGGTCTCAAAATACGCGGACTTGCCGATAGAGGCGGGGGCTGTTCTGTATTCAAATACATATACACGAAATGACCAATCGTAGTTAATGAAACAATAACTAATACTCGACGACTGTCGGTTTTACATATTAATATGAAGCCGAGCTCCTGGTGGCAAGACGATGTATGATCTATTTTTAAACGTCGTAGGCTCTGACTGACTTAATCCACAAATCGTGATCGCAGGCTCAAGATTTCTACAAGGCCAAAGAGACCTAAGTCACGGAAACCAGCTTATTCACAGACCCTCAGTCAAAACAAATTCGATAGGCAGGTAGGGTCAGATAAGGGGAAGAGGAGGAATTAAGAGAGGATTAGTGGAAGAGGAGTTTTTCAGTTTTTTAGTGAAATACCTGCGCAGAGATTGCAAAAGTGCAGTGTTGGCGAGCTAGTAGGATGGATCAGGTAATTGTCCATACCAGAGGGGCGAAGCAGCTACTTACTTTGCAGCTGCCAGCTGCAGAGTGCTCCATTATGAGAATGGCAATATAGAAATTTCTAAGATTAGAGTATGTCTAGTTTTGTAACGTAACTTATTGTATTTATGTGACTCATCAGGTGAGACTCTTGAATCGTATCTCTGTTGTTTCCTCAAAAATTACGCTCGGTGTGGGAATTCCGAAGTTCGACTTACTCACTGTACTAATGTGTAAGTATTCGTTTGCAAATTTTGATAAAAGTTTTAAATTCTTACTGTAGAAATTATGTTTAATATCGAATTCTGCGACTTTTCAATGCCTACAAAGCGGTCTAAAATATCTAAGATGAGTGAATTTGTGTCTTATTTGCTTTAATTGTTTCCGGAATCATTTGGCTCCCGGTGACGAAAACTCTTGTCACTCTCCATTTTGCAATTCACTTCAGTACCCACATTTATACACTTTTGTAGCTGTTTTCAATTTATTCCTTATTAGCTGAAGCCTGGTCGCCTCCGACAGAATCCCATCGCTTTATTATACATGGCGTGCTTAATTACAAAATCAGTTTGAATGTTTACAGTCCGCATTCTTGTGGCTTTACGTCATCAGGTAAAGATGAAATGAATTTCAAACGAACCAGTGATACCCGGCCCCCATATTGGTCACCCTCGCCACCATCGGCCAGTGACTCGGTCAGAAGCGACCCAGTGCCTACCCATAATGCCTCGGTTTACTGTCAGCCATCCGAAGACGCCGACTACACAGTCACAGACCTTTTGCGGAGTCCTGTGACAAGAAATGCAAATGTGTGCCACCCTCAACTGGACAGAGTTCGGCAGAGTACCACGTTTTCAGTACCAAACAATGACTTGTACCGTGCATCGTGTGGTGACACTTTCCACGAACGTAGCACATCGTCTGTCGCAAACAGTTCAGGGCTGTTGGAACTTAACCTTCACTCGGATCTGAGTCAGTCGAATACAACAGAGGGACAGAGCGAATGCGGAGAAAACTTGGAGGCCATGTTCAAATCTCAGTCGAGAAAAGAACAGCTGCACGAGAGAAGGCAGAGTGTGAGAAAACCAACGTTCTCTGAGTTGAGTTCTACCGAGGATGTCGACTCGCCAGGTTTTGGTGCTTGTCCGGCTGAGAACGAAGAGGTTGCGATTCTACGACATAATTACAACCGTCTGCTGGAGAACCACCAGCGTTTCATCGTCAGCAACGCTAAGCTGCAGAACATCAGAGAGGAACTGCTTGGCCGAGTCGCAGCCCAGGAGATTGAGCTGAAGTACGCGAGGTCCTTGATTGAGAACCTGGAGATGGATAAGCAGCAGTTGAAAGATGAAGTTGATTCTCTCCAGAAGATGCTCAGCATCCTTAAGGATCAGATGCCGTTGCTCGCGACAGAGGCAGGGCAACCGTTGCAACAGACAACCAGTGATAAGAAGAACGACGATGCAGGTATCAAATATTCATTTGTTGTACTCAACAAACGAATTAATTAGTTGAATTTTGAATAAAGTTCTCAGTTCAATTATAGGCCAAGGGAGAAATAATGTTAGGGAAGTTGCTCATCTACTGATTCCACGTTTTGATGATAATAATGATAACGACAATGATGATGATAATGATGATGATAATACTCATTACTGTCTACAGACAAATTTTATCACCACCTGAGGAATTATATACCTACCTTGGCTTTAAAAAAATAATATTAGTAAAAATAACAAAAACAATAACTATGATAATGATAGCAGTGACAATAATAGCAATGATAATGATAACAATAATAATAATAATAATGATGATAATAATAATAATAATAACAATAACAGCAGTAGCAACAACAATAATAATAATAAGAATAAGAATAATAAGAATGATTATAAGCATAATAATGATATCAATATAATGATAATAATAAATTAATAACGATTTTTTACAATTCAAATAAAAGTTTTGCATCCGATGCAATTGGTTTGCTTCTTAGAAGAGTGGACTTCTAGTCTGAAGGAGGAACTGCGTCAGACGATGCGACTGGCGATGGCTCAGCAGCAGCAGCTGCACGGCCTCTACAGAATAATCAAGCAACAGAACGAAGCCATCAGGCGGCTCACGATGACCTCTGACCCCAAAACCAAACCACAAACTCCACTGCAA
This sequence comes from Norana najaformis, assembly GCA_964023275.1. Classification (NCBI taxonomy): domain Eukaryota; kingdom Metazoa; phylum Annelida; class Clitellata; order Crassiclitellata; family Hormogastridae; genus Norana; species Norana najaformis. Next base: position 20,050,612 of record OZ029928.1, read on the forward strand.
GGTAACTGACTCAACTATCGTAATCGTAATCTCGAGATTTCTACAGCGCTCAACGAAAGCTAAGTCGCGGTAACCAGCTTATTCACAGGCGCTCAGTCAAATAAAAATGATAGGCAGGAAGGGTTTGGTTACAGGTCAAGATCCAAGAGGCAGATGAATGATCTTTTTTGGCTGATAGGAGGAAAAGAAACGGTTTAGTTATCGAATTACTGTATTGTTTTGCACTTATTCTGAACAGGAAACATTTTCAGCTTATCTTAAGATGCATGATTCTAGATATGTAACCATTTTTCAGCACTTTTAAAGATATATAAATGTTCAAACACATACTTACTTACACACGTACATCCATACATAATTATATAAGATACATACATACATGCTGCCATACATGCTTACATACATAATTACAATAATGCATATATACACACATACATGCATAATTATATATATACATGTATGTTTATTACTTACATACACACGTACATACATGCACAAATACGTACACACACTTACTTGCATAGATGGCATTGGCGATAACTGATTTGAATACTGGGATGTTATTTCTCTCTGTCTAATTCTTGATTGTGATTTAAGGTTACAGTGGCTTTCCAAAGCATTCCGTCGAAGCTTCCGCTCTGAAAGAACTAGAATTACGACAGAATCCCGAAGGCTCTTCAGTCTCTGCTCAAGAGAAGGTCAAAGGGCAGAGGGACGTCAGCCGTGACCCTCAGCGACCCGAAGTGAGGTCAGGAAACATCACCATTCCATTAAAGGACTCTTTTCTTAAACTCTTTGGGACACGGATTGGCACCAGCCCACCGCGTGACACTTCAAAACCTAACTCTACACCATCTGCTGCTGTAGGAAACTCTTCACCACCATTAGCAACGGTTGCTAAGAGACAGCCTGCAGTTGCTAAGCAATATACGACAAGCAGCTGTGCCGTTCAACCGGTTAAGACGAGTGACAGTCGTGAGGTGGTGGCTGTGAAGGGGCCTCCGGGCCTCTACCCCGTCATCAATCAGAGTGAGTTTGACTACGGGGTGGGAAATTCCGATATCGATCTGGAAAACGCGGGTTTCGTTTTCGTCGATCCGAGTCAGGCGGAAACTCGGATCTGTCCGCTGTGCAGCGCCGAGTTTTCGAGCGAAGGAACTACGATGGAACAGTTCGTGGAACATGTGAGCCAGTGCGTTCCACCTACGGAACACAGACAGTGCCCGGTCTGTATGCAGAAGTTTGAGAAGTCGGTTTCGGATCGAGAGATCGAGCAACACGTCAACGATCATTTTGACGAAGATCGTTTTCAGTGCATTTCTCTAGAGCAGAACAAATAGCGGGATGCGTACAACTCTTCGGAAACCATTGCTACTGTTTTCATAACGATCATGCGGTTGCGGGTTCGACTCCGTGTAACGACCCTGGGCAATTTTTTTGCGCTCACCTTGCCTCTGTCACCAAGGAGTAGAATTTGTAAACTGGGAAGTAAATGGCAGGTCCTGCGATGCACTGGCCCCTTGTCCAGGACCTTGGGATTCGTCCATTGCCGGCTCAAGGGCCTAAAGAAAAGGAAATGAGCGCCTCTCCTACTTCCTCATGGGACATGAGAGCTTTGTTTACTTGCTGCTAGATAAGATACGTAGAAACAAGGCTGCTTGAAATGGTGCTACTGGCTATTATCATCATAGGGCCGGCCTCTAGGTATAAAGTGCAGGATGGGCCCTATCATCATCATCATTAAAATTGTTGTTGTTGTTGTTGCCGTCATTATTATTCAGAGAATCAGACGAAGATGTGTTAGTAAAATCTTAGAGTTATTTTTGATTGAACGTAGCTGATGAATGTATAGCGTCGATTAAAACCATTTTAAAGGTGTCTGTTGTAGCTTCTCTATTTAACAGTGAATCTTCTGTTACTTACTACTTTTACTACTAGTATTTTTATTGTTTTAATATTCTGCGATCGTTTTATCATTTTCACCGTTTTAAGAATGTCAGTTTGTTGTCAGTTTGTTCGATTGATGAAACACCTCATCACATGTCCCGCCCTGATCCGTCAAATCCTCTGCCTTCCCATTTCTCTCAACTTAAACACAACCCACCTTAACAGCTCCTTTGCCCCCTTCTCTCTGGTCTTCTGGCAACCGGACTTGGTTCTTGACATGGCATCTTTGGACAACCCCACTGACTGGACGCAGCGCTCGTGAATAAGCTGGTGCCCTGCGCTTAGCTTTTAAGTAGCGCTTTAGAAATTTGGAGATTATGATTAATAGTATTATCCATTGTTTAATGACATCTTGTGGTTGACGTCAACCTCGCCTCACGTGATGGGATTGGATGTGTTTGCGCTTCAAGCAAAGGATCGTTCAACCCCAGAACCTGCGTGGACTTTATTATTATTGTTATTATTTCTGCATTTATTAAGTGCTTGTATCACCTTTATTTTCCTAACCTAACCTCGTCTGAACATATCGGCGCCACAGAAATTTGTGCGGGAGGGGCCTAAATAGGAAAACTGGGTCACGTCATCAGGTCTCGTGTGGGCCAAAAATGTTTACGTGTGAATTACAGGAAGGGTCTGATTGGCTCCATCTGCCTCTGTCTGTGGGCGTTCGTGTCTTACCCTTCTTAGTACTGGGAATATAAGTGCTATTGTTGAAATGTTCGGTTCGGATCCTTAGTGAAGTTGTTACATTCCATTGGGGCCTCGTTTGAAGCAGAACCAGCTTTTGCCGGTCCCGACTGGATTTTCAGACTCCGTTAAACAGGCGTCACTTTGGACGGTCTTTGTAAATCGTTGTCCATTGCTGTGACTGTTAGAAAAGTCGGTCTTTGAAAAGCTTTAGTCGTCTGCTTTCTTCTTGTGACCGGTTTATGGCGTCTGTATGATCGGGTTTTCAAAAAAGAAGTTTGCTGTTTAAATCATTGAAAAACGAGCAGGGTCGTGGCCATACCGAAGATATGGCCATACGGTCGCTACAGAAAAACGTGCACGTTTAGGCCTACATTTGGTGTTCAGGCTAAGGTGATAGAACTTTGCAAGACGGGTTCTTGGGTGGAGGACTTACTATTATGGACAGAACTTCGCAGAAGCGAACTGTTTGGGGAAAATGTTATCTTTAAAGGGAGATAGGATGAACCAGTGGAGGAATTTATGATCCCATACTACAAAATGAGTTTCTGTCCGTGGATAATTGAATAAATTTAAGTCACTATTCGATCTTTTGACCTGTTAGGTGGAAATGTTTTCTTGCTTAAACTCTTGCTGTCCTCGCCAGTGCTACACACACTGATGATCACCATCTTCGATACTGGAGAGCCTCCTTATAAATCCAACACATATTCTGAGTAAAGATGTAATCCTCTGAATAGGCTAAGCATATTTTTCACTTGGAACCCAACCCGAACAACGTTTGTTTCACAGTTACCGATGTTTCTGTGACCAAGTATTAGGTCCGTTTGAATGTATTCCAAAAAGGTACCGTGAAATTCCCGTGATTCCGTTTACAGAGAGGTGAAGGAACGCCAAGTTTCACAATTATCTACACGTTCAATACTTTTGACTGCTAACTTACTTGCTTTTGTAGATCCGGTATTTGGATTTTTCCTTTTCTGTGCTATTTTGTTGACACTCTACAAATCTGGGTTGTTTTTCGGAAATTTCTGCAGGCTTGTTACAAAATACGTTTTGCAGAAGAAATAATTGCAAGGCTAATTTTAAAACTGTCACTGAGAAGTTATAGTATATTATTCAAGTGAATCGTTGTTTCCGATTTCGGGCGATATCCTAATTGAGCAGAATAATGGCTTGGCGGCGTCTGATGCCTAAACAACCCAGCGATCGTATCGCCTATTTCATGATGCTAATTATGATCCACATAGTCGGTTTTTATGAGCTGTTGGTAATTTTGCCGTATATAGATTACGAGCGCAATAAGACGTTTTGGCTTCATGCTTGCGCTGGACTGTTTATATATTTCAATGTAATGGCGAGCTTTTACAAGCTCTTCAACACTGACAGTACGACTTCCGGTGTGGTGCTGCCGACGTTGCAGCCGCCTGGCTGGCTGTACTGCCACACGTGTGGAATCAACACTCCGCCGAGGTCATTCCACTGCTGGATGTGTGACGTGTGCATTCTGAAGCGAGACCATCACTGCATGTTTAGCGGAAACTGTGTTGGCCATCGCAACCAGAGGTTTTTTCTGACGATGCTCTTCTACCTGGCGGTTGGCGCGGCGTACTGCAACTACCTGAATTTCGATTACACGTTTGAGGTTCTTGGAGGACTGAGTTGGATGTCTCTTCTCACCATGATTCTGCCACTGCTTGCATGGACGGTGGGGCTGGCCGGAACTGTTACTTTTGCCGTTTCGTTTGTGTCTGCGATGTGCATTGTGGGTTTCTTTCTTCTGACTTTCCTCTGCCTCTACCACGGTCAGAATCTCTACCTGGGACAGACATGTATGGAACGCACCCAGGGCAACCGGACGTATGACATGGGATGGAAGGAGAATGTTAAGATGGTCTTTGGACAACGGTGGTATGTCGCTTGGATCAGTCCGCTCGTTTCGTCGCCGCTTGTGGGCGACGGACTGGAATTCCGAAGCAGATATCGTTATGAAAATATCAAAGACATGTAATTTTTAATTTTGAAGCATCCAGCGTTTTGTCTGTTTGAATGTTAGTTTTGTGTTTGGTTTATCCAAATGTAAAATTAGTTTTTCAAGTTATTGTAAGTTTTCGCTGAAACAAGAGTCAGATGTTAATTAATTCGTGGCCTGACTTTGAAACACCCACCACGTAGGACGCAGATAGGAATTTGTGCAGGAGGGGCAAAACACAAACATTATTATTATTTCTGCATTTATTAAGCGCCACTGTCTAATGACTTAGCATCAGTTGATGTGAGTTAAGGACTTGCTCAAGGTCCCTACACAGTAACTGTCTCACAGGAGGAGGGTTAAACCCATACCCTGTTTTACAAGCCAAGCGCTCTAACCAGTCTCCCATTGTACCCCACTGAAGCCCCAACAAGAAACAGGATCCTGATGTGGGCGCAGAGCATTCAGACGCAATTCCAAGAGGGACTTACACCTATATACAGGCTCCTCTGCCCTCCACTAATTTTGTTTTTTGCTCTGAGTCGGTCCCTCTATTGCAGATTTGAGCCAGAATTTCAAGAGATTATGCAGCCCAAAATTTACACAACTGTTTCTAATGATTGAGTCATTTAATTGACTTAGCAGACAAATGTTACAATTGTAGCGTGGCTTTCTTCTAAGGTAGGAAGATTAGATGTGGTAGGTGTTACAGTGGGATTCCTAAAAAATAAACTTGAGCCATAAGCATAAAGTGCTTTGAAATGTTTTAATTTGCTAAGGAGGACATTGATGGGACAGGCTTTTGAAATCTGGGATTTGAAAAATAGTCTCCCTCAAATGATTTGTTGGCTCTTAACATAAAATGTCTGTCGGCTTAGGTGAGATGCAGCATCTGTAGACTTTGTTTTGTAATTTTTTTTTTGAATTTTTGCAGATCAAGCGGTTTAGAAATTTTATTAAGAAATGTTTTTTCTGTAAATGTCCTTCTCTTCTCTTTGTATTATTACTCAAGTACATGTATCAAATGATCAGCAGAGATATTTTAAAATATTACAGAACTTTAAACAGTTGATTTTTCACAGTGGCTTAATAGTTGAATTCTGGTTTATTTCTTTGTTTCAGGAATCTCATTTTTATTACTAACTCACTGTAGATCATTGACTTTTGCAAAATCCGTGATGATCTGTTGAAACAAACGCTTCTTCCATCTGATACTGTTACTCTGAGTTGCATGATAAGAAAATCAGTTTAGAATGTGTTGGCCAATACTTTATTATCGTTTTCTTCAGAAAAACTGGGATACACCGAGGTCTCTAACAAGCGCGTCTTAAAAGCACAAAACTGATCGTTTTGGTAACAGCACGAGCAAGAGTGATATTGTACAGCTTGGGATGTCAGTCTCAAATCTAGATCAACCTTTAGTCTGTGTACTTTTTAGCACAGTCTTGTTATATTCCTATACTTACAGTGGCTCATAGATACATTCATTCAGAGGATTTATATAGCACCCTTCCTAGACACCTCTTCAGAGACGCTCCCAGCCCCAGCAAGTGAAAAGTGTTTATGGAAGGAGCACACAGTGTCCCTGGTTACAAAGACACCCACATGTAGGGTGTTAATGGTACAAAGACGTTCTGTTGTGTACCAGTAGCTCCTTTCCCTGGCTAAACTACAGTGCCTTTCGGCTTTAAGTTATTTCTCTCCAGAAACCCTGAACGCAAACCATTTATCTGAAAGAGTTGTCGTGTGCTGGTCAGCTTTTTCCTAAACTTCTCAGAAAACTAGAGGTTCTGAAAGCTTTCTGGGTAACTTGGTTTTTCTGACGGCATGTATAGTAAATATGATGCATAACTTACTGTAATCAAAACTGTATCCATAACAGTTACAATACAAAATTCCTACTGTTAGATTGACTATGGTGCAGACAATCAAAGCATTTGCTTCACGCTAGGAATCCAGCAACTTTGCCAGATGGGTTACAAGAATGCAGCAGTGAGGGGAAAGACCTATGAACCTGTGACCTATGACCTAAGAGGGGAAAGCTTTAAAGTAACACGGCACTTTTGAGATGTTCCTCAAAGGTGCAGCACTCGTCTGGAGTTTCAAAGTCATATTAAACGGCCGATGTGAAAATTCTGTAAAAACTTAATTTCTTATAATTCTAAATAGATTACGCGTGCCAATGTACACGAACAAAACACCTAGGAATGTTTCAAAGGAGGCAGCTGCTCTGTCGTTTGCAAACATAGATAGTTCTATAAAACAACCCTAACAGAAATCACAGCCGGTTTTAGACGGCTGGAGGATCGCTGCCATTTTCGGAGGACGATTTGACGTTTCCGTCAGACATTCTTTCCGCCTGGAATGCTTGGAGTGTTTCACGATTTTCATGGAGCAGCTCCTGGAGTTTTGCGACGAGAGCATCATTTTTCTGTTCCAAAGAGTTCATGAATGCATCAATCTCGTCCATCGTGCTGCTCAAATTAGAATATTCTGGAAAAAATAACAAACAGAATATTCAAATTAAACTAAAAACCATAATTATACAAATATTTTCGATCAAAAATGAACAAAACTCCACAACTGTACAAACATTAACATCTGATTGCTTACTGAATGTTACCTTCTCCCTTTTAACTTGAGTCTAATGTATCTAAACGTTCATATTGTGCCCTTAGCCAATTTTGGTAAATTAAATTAAATTACAGTCGCGTCTCTCTCTCTGTCTCTCGCTCGCTCTCTGTCTCTCTCTCTCTCTCTCGTCAATTAATAATGGCTTATAAATAATTTCGGAAAGTGAAATGTAATACGAAAACTGCAAAATAAAACTCAAATGTTGTAGTATGAAACTGGGGTCTTAGCTGACAATTACCGACATAATATTACACTACCTGTGTTACTAAAATGCATTATTTGGCTACGACAAGTATAATAAGGTGTTGCCAGAAGTTGGGTAGGGGTGTTCCGAAAGAAAAGAACTGCTTGCCTTCATCGTAATCGATTAATTCGTCCATTTCAGCCTCATTTACCGATTCTGATGAATTTGGCTCAGGGTCGTGTTTCATGTCGGCAGCAAACTTCGTAAGAGCTATTTGTAAATCGTCTAGTTCATCGACTTCACTTTTAGAGGCCATCGACAACAACTATGTCAACATTCAGAGGACGACATTTTAAACCACATGATCGAGGTCAAGGCTGAAATTCTTTAACCAGTAAGTAAGTAAGTACTTGGACATTGCTTTGAAACAATGGCGTGAATATCGATGACATGATACAACATAACGAGGGTTTTAGGTGGTTCGGGAGACATGTAATCTGTGGATCAAAATGCTTAACAGTCAATCCTTTATAGCTTCTTCTTAAAAGCCTTGAATAAGCTGGCGACATGCGTTTAGCTTTTAAGTAGCGTTTTAGGCATTTTGAGTTTACGATTATGATTACCTCTGATCATCATTAAGACTTCGCCTCCCATTTCAGAGACGTTGCTCTCGGGCTAGCACGGTCCACGCTTGGGGACCTGAAATGGCGTGGCGTACATTAAAGCGGGTAGCGGTGGTAAAGGATCTCACCCGATGAACTCACTGAAAAATGAGCTGGGTCGTTATATAAAACCGTGTATATTTACATTTACAGGCAAGATTGTGGTTAATCAAATCTCAGTTTTATGATGGCATTTTCTCTTGCATTAAACAATTGACGTTTTAGAAATCCTGCGTTATCTTTTTGGAAAAACGCTATTAACGACACAAAAAAATTAAAACGACTTGGTCTATATCTGAAGGAGCATCATAAAGCATCATCTTAGTTATTATTGGCCTTTAAATTCAATGGACTTCCGTTGAGCGACGTTCCTTGAGCTTGGTTCTTTCTTTTGAGTTTCCGACATCTTTGTTGTAGGTGAGCTGAAGTTGTTCAAAGTTGAATCTTCTGCCATCCTACAAAATCATGCGTGTTTAAAGTATCACTTGTAACCAGTGTGTATGTTAGAATTGTGCTTTTGTGGGAGTGAAATTTGTTTCAATTTATTTTATTTAATTAAAGATTGTTAGAGCATTTATGGCTAAAGTTTTCTTACGCGGGTGGAGTAAAACGTGAGAGCACAATGATGACCAATTTAATGACACCTCTTATGTTAGCGTTTCGACGCAATGAATAAAACTGCTTACTAAGCAACTCTGAAGTGCTCGTTACTTTACTATTCTGTGTAAATACCACGGACTAAAAAAACTCGCGGCCTCTGATCTAACGTGAATTTAACTGTAGTCATATCTTCAGGTAACTTGTATGCATATTGAAAAATATCTATATTTTATCGTACAGTATTTATTTTACTAGATTTTTATCGTATTTGCGGGTTGCTTTTATTGCATTTAACTAGCTTTGTCCTACCCTTCTCAAATTAAAGCATTTTAAAAATAAGTTTTTATTTCTTTTAAACGTTAAGCGTTGCAGTCACACCATTTTATGTTGCAACATCCATCTATAAATCAATTGTGAAGTCACACACTACACTCCTAATAAAATAAATTGAATAACTGCGCTTTTGAGAGATGCTTGAAAGGCGCTATATAAATGCTTGTTACATTACATTATATAAGAAGCTAAGACGTTGTCACAATGACCCAGAACTACGAATTTAGGGTGTATATACTGCATTTTTGGCCTCAGCCGTACTACGGTTTTCTATAAATTTTTGTAATTTATGAATAATATTATTTTTATTATTCCGTGCTGCAAATTGTGAAAGATGCAGAATGAGTTAAGATCTTATTCTGAAAGCAGTGAGCATAATGATGATTTATTTAATGACACCTCTTATGTTAGCGTTTAACGCAATGAATAGAACTGCTTACTTAGCTATTCTGATGTGCTCACAACTGCTCACTTTAATAACTTTTTTAATTTTTTAAAACCACTACAACCTAGCCCACGAGAAAATGATCTTTGTATTTGTTTCAATTTGCAATAAAATTACAGTTTACTGTGATTTTAGTAAGGCTGTACGTAGAATATGATGAAAAAATTTTCAGCATTAAATCTGTGCTTGAATTGATGATGTTAATTATGAATTGTTGTGAGCTCTATGATGATGTAACAATGACACCTCTTATGTTAGTGTCTTTGACACAATGAATATAACTGCTTACTAAGCTTATCTGAGCTGCTCACTGTATCACTGAATAATTTTTCTTGTTATTGAAATGTTTGTAAGTTGCCTAGTCATTGCTACAGACAGACATTCTGTGTTTCAGATATCAACGAGAAAAGAAAAATGGTTAGTTTTAATGCTTCTTCCCTTTTGCTGAATCAGTATTTTGCTTGTTTTATTTTAGTAGTGAAAGTATGGTAGACTGTAGTGTTTGCTACAATTCATCTGATTATTTATTTATCTGGTTATTTATTCATTGGATTCATTGGTACAGATGATGAACGAACGGAACAGAAATGCACTCTGTGTATGCTGACGAAGTTTTTCTTAACAGCTACTAGATGGACTGATGTACCGTTTTTTAATCAGCAAAGTTGCTTTCGAAGCAAGCACACTGAATCTTAGTTTGTGATTTACACAGTATGTAAAAGTGTTCCATTCCTGAACAATACAGTGCTTAAAATATGTTTTCTTTTTTAAATATTTTTATTTTTCTGTTTTTGTTATTGTTACTTTAAGCATCTGGCTTGTCGTTAGCTGTTTCAGCAAGGAAATGGGGCTTATGAATTGATTTCCCTTAAGCGGTTGATTTGAGTTACTGTCCAGTATTTAAAGAAGAGTCCCATGCTTTTGTTTTCAGCCGAAACAGCTTCTTGAGATCAAGGATTTCCTGATGACGGCACGAAGGCCAGATGCCAAGTGTAAGTTCATGAAACCTAGTTTTGCAGTTTGATCAGTTGTTTGATTTAAAATGGTTGGTCTTACTCTATCAGACAGAACTTCTCCAATCATGAGCAGACTACAAAACCAACAAGTTTCTCTGCTAAGAATACATGAGTGGATGTTTGAAACAGATGTTTAAGAGGGATTTTGCCATTATGTCCAGCAGCTGTGGACTAATGCTGTGTAAACCTGTAGAAGGTGACTGTTAAATTGGACACGTTAATTTGAATGTAAAACTGTTTTGTTTCAGTGGTTGTCTTTCCCTCATAAATGTGGTTAGAAGATCCCACATATCCTAGCGTGACGTTGGTCTATTAGTAACGCAGTTGCGCCATGATCATGCGGTTGCGGGTTCGACTCCATGTAACGAACTTAGGCAAGTTGTTTGCACACACTGTGCGTCTGTCACCAAGTGGTATAATTTGGTACTGACATAAGCTGGGATGTAAACGACAAGTACTGTAAATGCACTGGCCCCATGTCCAGGACTTTGGGATTCGACCATTGCCCGGATCAAGGGCCAAGAAAAGGAAATGAGTGCCTCCCCTACATTTCTCGTGGTGCATGGGAGCTTTACGTACTTATATATGCCAGGTATATATAAATAGGTCTCTGTTTTGTTGTCATTGTGTTGTATTTGTTGTTTTCGATTTGTTTAGCCGTGAAAATCAAGAAGAACCGAGACGGCACGAAGTTCAAGCTCCGCTGCAGTCGTTACCTGTACACGCTGTGCATCAACGACGTTGAGAAGGCAGACAAACTGCGACAGTCTCTTCCCCCTGGTGAGTTTTTCACCCATAGACGACATCAGGGACTAACTTCTGGGTGGATTTGTAAACTATAAGTAAATTTTCAGTGTATTCCTTGCAGGATTTGTCTTTGTTATTGGCTCGTGACTTGAATTTCATCCAAATTCATAAACTTTCATGACAAATTCAGACTCTGTAGATGACAGAAGCACCTTTTAAAAAATTCCGTAATTCGTGGCAGCCGCGTGAAAATATTGTTACTGCTAAAATGACTTAAAGCTGATTATAATCTTGCTGTAGACCATGGAACAACTTTGACTTAAAGCCAGAATGGAAACTGTTGTGTGTGGTTTGCAAATATTTCGAGTAATAATACAGAAATGCAGTGTGCGTAGTAGTGAAACCACTCGATAGGGCAGGTTAGTTTGAAATTAGACTTTCTTTGCGAAAGTCTAAAGGAAAGTTTGTGAAAAGCTGTATTTGAGTTTTCTGTTTCTTTTGTAGGTCTGCAAGTGAAGGATGTGAAAACGCCAGGAAGCGATAACAAGAAGTAGATTGTGACGGATGAAGGCTTTGACAGTTGACTTCAGTTGTATGAGAGACCTAGGAACTGTTCTTAGATCAACCAGCGACTGTCTGATGTAAATGCGATGGTTCATTTAGCTACAGTTTGATGTTAAAATGATGTTAAGAATGGTTGAAAACCCACTGCGTTTGGTGTTTACTGTTTTGAGATTTTGATTGGTTAAAGAGGAGATCAATGAATGAATGAATATTAAGAGATTAACGTGCCAGGCATCAAAAATAATTTGAATCAGAGTTTCATGAGTTTCATCTGTTCGTTTTGCAAAGCAATAGGACAGTTATGAAGAACATTTACCTGGAGGTGCCTAACAGCGATTGATGATGGTTTACTGGAATCTAGTTCTGGTTTATAGGGTGTAGTTAGTAACATACTTGTAGAGGTCGCCAAAGTGATAACCTACGCTTAATGGTATTTTGTGTGCCGTATATTATATACTAATCAGAGTTTATGTAACGCCGTAACACAACCGAGGTCGAAAAAAGGGCGCTGTACATTCACTAGTGCATTCAGCAGTCGGAGGATATGCTAAATAGGAATGTTTTAAAGGCATGAAAGAGCGACAGGGTTGTACTGTACAGCCGAAATAAACAGGTTAAAGTGATGTGTCACTCGATTGAATCACTGTAGAAAAACTGCTTTTGTAAAAGATGGGCGCTTTTATAACACGTAACAAGAGGTTTTAAAGCACAACACTTGTTGATGCAAAGTCCCTATTACGTGTGTTACGCGCTAGACTATCAAACCAGAGGAAGCAGGGTTAAATACCCTTGAAGATAGACAAGTTTCAAGATGGTCTAACACTATCGCCATCTAGCGAACACGGCTACAAGTCGATATCCTTTTTATTATCCGCAACAGGACGGTTATTAAAGTTGAGGCTGGATCTTGGAAGCTTTCGAAAGATACGCAGTTCGAAACTTGACCACAAATGTTATTAACGACACCTGATTTCAAAACGCAAAACAGTCAAATATAGGGTCGAACTTGCTTATTTTTTTCGTTTTCCCTCCCAATCTCACCGGTTATAACTCTGACCTGACCTACATATTAAGCTACTGTGACATGACCTATAAAGGCGAGCGGTGGGTTGTGTTTCTAAAGTTAACTATTCTACGTAACACCGGAACCGATGTGGATTGTGGGATTTGTTTGCGATAGTGACCAGTTGTTCGTGTGTTTTCTTTATTCGTTTTAAAATTCTCATTTGTTATTAAAGAACATCAAACGTTGGAATCCCTAGGTCAGATTATATTTTACTTTATATTGCATCGATTTGCTTTTTCGGGATTTAGGCGACACTTAAGAAAATCGAAAGTGCAATCACGGTTGATCAATTGTTTTTGGCTTTTACGGCGTTCACCCATTCAAAGCTTTCGCGTCTTATCGTAATTATAATCGTAAACTCGAGATTTCTACAGCGCCCGAAGAAATCTAAGTCGCGGGAACCAGCTTTTTCACAGTCGCCCAGTCGAAAGAATTGATAGGCAGTAAAGGTCAGATTCCAGGTCAAGATCTAAGGGCAAGCAGGCAGACGGTTATGGTGTATGTTTTGGGATTTGAGCGGTAAGAGAGTTAAGGCGAAGAGGAGGAATCAGGATAGGATTTGTGGAAGAGGAGCGTTTTCAATTTTGAGTGAATGATCTGTGCAGAAATTGCATGGAGTGAAGTGTTGGCGAGTACGTAAGATGGGTGAGATAGTTGTGGTAATTCTGGCAGGAGTTTATTCCAGAGTGGTGGAGCAGCTATGGCTATGGAGCGATTTCAGAATTTAAGGATAAGGTGATGGAAGGGTGGAGAAGAGTTAGGGTGGAAGAAGAGCGGGTTGGACGGAGTGGTTGGATTGTAAATAAGCGATGAAGATAAGAGGGTTGGGAGAATTGAATTGTTTGTAGGTAAGTGATAGGACATTGTACTTTATTCGTTCAGGTATTTTAAGCCAGTGAAGTGATTTAAGAATAGGAGTGATGTGGTGGTGTCCGGGAGATTTGGTGACAGCATGAGCAAGAGCATTCTGTATAGCCTGAAGGAGGTTTATCTGTTTTTTCTATATTCAGGAAAAGTGAATCGCACATTTGTCCTAGTCTAGCTTAGCAGGACTATGACTGTGGTGGTGACAGATGCAGTTTTGAACTCTAAATAGGGTGGATTCTGCAAAGGTCACAGATATTCTTGAAGCAAGATAATGTAATTTGAGGTCAAATGAAGAATGGCTTTGTTGCTTATAAGCAGCCGGAATGATAAAGTCATAAAACAAACAACATTGTTTTCCTAAGTAGTTGCTTCATGATTAACATCTGGTTTTAAGTGGTTCAGAAGAGTTGCTGTGTATGTGTGTTAGAACCACTCTAGCCGTTTTAATACCTTTATACTAAGCGGCCTTTTCATAAAGAGGTTCAAAGTAATACTTAAGAATCTCAGGAACACCATTATTACCAGCTCCAATGATCAACACATAGGCCTATAGGCCTACGGAAGATTGGCCTGCTGTGTTTAGCGGACCTCCACGGTTCAGTTACAACACATGTTTGACAGGTCCTTCAAAGGCTGTTCAGATACATAAATACCTACTGGCCAGTAATCTAATGTAATGTAATGTAATGTAACAAGCACTTATATAGCGCTCTTCAAGTACCTCTCAAAAGCGCTGGTGTAGGAGTAGTCAATGCAGCCTTTGTGTTACCTTTGGAATTCTGACTTATACCCAAGGAATTGCAGACAAATAGTGTTGTAATTTTAAAGTCACATGACGTCCAAGAAATGTCAGTGAAGCATCATCAAGCTCTTCCATAGATCATATCCTGGCACCTCTTCTTCCCCTTATCTGTCCAGCAAATCCAATTCCAAACACCACCCACCATTGCCGTCTGACTGTCTGACTCCTGAATCTTCACTTGGAACTGAACCCTTCTTGCCTATCGATTTTGTTTTGACTGAGCGCCTGTGAATAACCTGGTTCCCATGACTTAGATTTCTTTGGGCGCTGTAGAAATCTCGAGTTTACGATTACACACAGCAGACTTTGAAATCGATTATGTATGGTTTCAGACATTCATTCCTACGTAAAATCACCACTGATTGGATAGAGAGGCTGCAGATCTGGTGTGGAATATTTTCTTTCTCGAAGACCAGGGGAGAAATGAGTGAGAGTTCTGGCTCATTTCACTCCTCAAACTCCGTAAGAAGATGACCAGGAGATGCCATAGAAACGACTCCGTTCATGTTTCAGGGTAAGCAAACAAAACAATCCTTTATTCTGAGAAATTTAGCAAATATTTGTAACTTGAGACTACATCATATTTGGAAGATGTCTCTTCTGAAAATGGAATGCTGTTCTGGCTGTTTTTGGGCACACCTCTTCTGAATGCAGAATAGAACACTTGTGACTTTGGAAGAGGCCCAAAACCTAGCGAGAGTTTGTGGGTTTGCACCTCCTTCCCTGAGACAGTTACTATGTAGGGAACTTGAGTAAGTCCTTCACTCACAATTGCTCAGCACCATCGACTGATGCTTAGTCAAATGCAGAAATAATAATTGAAGACGCTGTAAAACGCACCACTGCTCGCTGAAATCGATTCGTTGTCACTAATCAGTGGCGCTAAAAAATCTAATGGCAAGGGATTCTCGCTCTCTTTGGTTAAAAATACTAATACTTGGCCTAAGTTTCAATACGTATGCTGGGCCATGCCCTAGTCTCAGTTTCGAGACGAAATGCAAACATAAGAACCGAGATATGTTCCCATGCAAGCCTTAATATTTGTCGTCAGCGTCTGACTTTAGGCCGTCGGCCTGGCTGTTGCCAGGGCCCACTGTCTTACCTGTTCCCGACGTCGTTTACCTGTACAGGTGTTGCTCTATTGGCACTTGAATCAGACTCTAGTACTTCACATAGACATATAAGAGTGTGTGTCGCTGGTGTCTGTTTGTTTACGTAGCCCAGTTGACGGTCTGTCTGCGCTTTGCTTAAGCCGTTTGCTGAGCTGTCTGTTAAGAGTCCGTTGCTATGGTGATGTAGGGCTAATAAGGCGGGAGGGCAGGTCGAAGCAGGTTGTTCGCGAAATGAGGTATGGGTTGGGTAATGGCTCGGTGATAGGAATACGGAGAAAGAGAGAGGTGGAGATGGGGACAGCGAAGGGGAGAAGATTAGGAGGAGGAGGAGGAGGAGGAGGAGGAAGAGGAAGAGGAGGAAGAGGAGGAGGAAGAGGAGGAGGAAGAGGAAGAGGAGGAGGAAGAGGAAGAGGAGGAGGAAGAGGAGGAAGATGAGAAGGCAGAGGAGGAAGAAGATGAGGAGGTGGAGGAGGAAGAAGGTGAGGAAGCGGAGGATGAGAAGGAAGAGGAAGAGGAAGGTGATAAGTAAGAATAGGAGAAGGAGGAAGACGAGAAGGAAGAATAGGAAGATGAGAAGGCGGATGAGGAGGAGGAGGAGGTGGAGGAAGAAGAGTAGCAGGATGAGGAAGGGGAAAAGCGGAGGAGGAATACGAGAAGGCGGTAGAGGAATAGCAGAAAGGCGGAAGAAGAGAGGATCACATTTCAAAACTTTCTCGGTCCATTTAATGCTTACAGATTTCACTACAGAGGAGATACCGATTAGATGTTGTGCTTAGGTGGCGCCAAGTGAATTTCCGGTTACATTCCAGTAGAATTACTCCTGGACCGTTTAGCTTCAGAGTGCATGAGGAAGCCGGTTCGCTTACTGATAGTCCAGGGCAGCCGAAAGAGGGTTGGGACCCGCCATCCTTTCTCGTGTATTCTCGTGTATCGTCCTTCTGGAACAATCTGCTCTGAAGATTCGATCTCTTCATCTCAAACGACTCCAGAAACATTCACCGCTTATCTTAATTAAGATGCACCTTTTTATGATCGGGAGCAGCGCCTTTGCGAGGTTCTAAAAGCGCAGTATAAGTGCTTTGATATATGCAGATATACACACATACATACACATACGTACATACATACATGCATGCATACACGCACATGCATACATACATACGCCGATGCATGCATACATACATAGACATACATACATGTATACGTGGAGACGTATATACATACATAGGCCTACATGCATACATATCGATCATGAATGGTTTCTAGAGACATATCAGGGCGACTAAAATGACGTGTCGTCCAATCAAACGGTCAGCTGCGGTTGAGGAGGACCTCACTGGATCATTCTTAGAAACCTGAGCAGGGCAGATAGAAGCTGCGGAGTCGCTATAGAAAAATTGTACCCACTTAGGCGCACACGTGCGTGAGTGCGGTGTAGTGATAAATGGCTGATTCGAGAAGCTTTACAGAGGAAGTTCAAGATATTCAACTTGATCGAACAGATTGATTGTCCTTATCGCGAAGTGGATGCAAACTAGACTCTTATGTATCTTCGTTAATCCCGTAATAACCAACTCAGCCGATATTCTCCATGGAGAGCCCGGCCGTCTAGCGTTTGAATGGCTTGAATGGAGCTCAGTCACATCGAGATCAGTGGACATTCCGTGCCTATCGCAACTGCGTTGTAGATTGCGAGCGCGTCAATTGGGTCCCAGGTGAAAGGACTTGACTGATAGGCGAAGGGGTCTTTGTCGAAAGTTCTGCTAAGATCTGATGAGGGGGTGTTCCTGCGATGTGGAATACGCGGCCCGCATCCCGTTGTCAACCAGGTGGTCACCAAGGAGAGTTCGGTCCTTGATTTTAACTGAAGTTGCTTCTCAAGAGTCTGAGTAACTCTGTTTCCGGTTTGAAATTGTAACCATGGCAACGACTTTCTTTTTGTGTGTGTGTTTGTCAATTTATATGTGTAATCAACAGACCAAGGCCAGACCATGATTTATTCGATCTAATCACCAGAACAAGATCATGATTTATTCGAACTAATCACCAGACAAG
The DNA here is from genome assembly GCA_964023275.1 of Norana najaformis. Classification (NCBI taxonomy): domain Eukaryota; kingdom Metazoa; phylum Annelida; class Clitellata; order Crassiclitellata; family Hormogastridae; genus Norana; species Norana najaformis. The sequence goes on from OZ029928.1 coordinate 20,068,305, forward strand.
ATCATAATTTATTCAATGTAATCATTAACATCAGAATGAGTTGTTTTGTATGTATGTAGATATCTGGAAAGATGTATAGCGTTGTTCAGGAATTCCTTTTAGAGGCGTTGGTTTTGTTCAGTTTCCTTAGGTCGGTCGATGAGCCGAGTGACTTGAGCGACATCTTGTCATCGACGAGTGACGAGGAGACGCTGACGCCATGCACTTCATCTCTGAGTGTTGTTGCATCGTCCTGGGATGACACGGTTCTGGGGAACAACACGACGCGAACGAGTTCCTACTCTCTCAGGGAAGATGTGCGTGAAGTTCTGTTCGAGATCTTTGCAAGGCGTTTGACTCAGTTTGTCTTTTATGGGAGTTGTTAGTCAGGTGGCCTTCTAGATATTAGCAAGGCATTCGAGTCTGTTCAGAAACACGTTTTCTACCCTCTCAGGGAGGATGTTAGTCAAATTATTTTCTAGATCTTTTGCAAAGCATTTGATTCGGTTGAAAATACATTTTCTCCTCTCTGTCAGTCAAGTTTTCTTCAAATCTTAGGAAAGCATTTAACTCGGTTGATTTCACTTCTTTATTATTCACTCTTAAACAATCACACTTTATTCTCAGTGAATTCTTTACAGTTAATTAATCACGTTTAGTCGCAATTAATGACCATTTATAATTTTTCCCATTTGCTCTGAGCTATTCTTTTCTGCTAAGGTAACGCCTCTGGGCAAGTTGTTTGCGCATACTTCGCCTCTGTCACCAAGCAGTAGAATTTGGTTCCGGCGTAAGCTGGGAAGTAAATGGTAAGTCCTGCGATGCACTGGCTCTCTGGTCCAGGACATTGGGATTCGTCCTTTGCCGGCGCAAGGGCCTAAGAAGTGGAGATTTGCGCCTCCCCTACGTCACACTCGTGGGATATGAGATACTTTACTTTACTTATTCCTTTCCGTCTTGCAGAAGTTTGATCGCGAGGCGTCGAGCGATGTTCGTCAGATGTTTGAAGCGATCGACTGTGAGTTGTTTGAAGACAACTTCGTCAGGATGGCGCCGCAGAGCAGCTGGACGACGGACCTCTTCGATCTGAGACGACAGCGGGGAACCAGCGCAGAGGACGAACTCGACCGAAGCCCAGTCGGAGGCTCAGGTCAACGGCTGCATAGGGAGTGCATCGGCGAGTGGAAGAACACGTTTCCTCACATGAGGTAATCGTAATCGTAATCTCGAGGTTTCTGCAGCCTTATTCACAGGCATTCAGTCAAAATAAAATCGATAGGCAGAAAGGGTCAGAATCGGTTCCAGGTCAAGATCCAAGAGGCAGTCAGGCAGACAGGCAGAAGGCTACGATGGGTGGTGTTTGGAATTGGATCTGCAGAATAGATAAGGGGGAGAAGAGGAATCGGGATAGGATCTGCGAAAGACGAGTGTTTTCAGTTTTGAGTGGAAGACCTGTGCAGAGATTGCAGAGGTGAAGTGAAGGTGAGTTCGTATGTTGAAACAGATAATTGTTGCAATTCTGGTGGGAGTTTATTCCAGAGGGGTGGAGGACGAAGGGTTAGAGGTCAACTGAGGTTCTTTTCTTAACCCTGTTTTTCAGGATCTGCGGGGTTTCTTTGACTGATGCAAGTGATGAAGGTTTCCAGATCTACCCGACTCTCGTCGATGGTACCTTGCCACGAACCCCAGCCACGACCCATGGGGACAACCGCAGACGATTTAGCACCGGATTCAATGGGTGAAGAAGACCGCTTTCTCTGTCTTATCAGTTTCGTTGTTACATTTGAAAGAAACTTTGTTTAGACTGAGCAAAACGTTTTGTCTGACAGGAGTTTGGTTTAAGTTTGGAATGTAATAGTGGTGTATGTATGTATGTATTTATGTGAGGATGCATGTTTGTGTGCATGTATAACCCTAACACCCCTTCTTCCTCTTATCTCTCTCTCTGCTCTCCAACCCCAAACACCACCTCCGTAGCTGCCACGGTATTTCCGTCGGAATTTTTGGATCTTGACCTGGAACGAACCTTTTGCCTATCAATTTTGTTTTGACTGAGCGCCTGTGAATAAGCTGGTCCCTGCAGCACAGCTTTCATTGGGCGCTGTAGAAATCCTGGAATTACGATTAGGATTACGATGAATGTATGTCTACATATATGTAAGTATACATGAATGTATGTATGTATGTATGTATGTATGTAATTTGAGTGGATTCAAGGTCAAGGAAAAGGAAAATCAATGTAGATTTGGCCGACAAAATGTGCAGATGTCTGTGTCAGCTATTCTGTTGCATAGAGTGCTCACGTTGTTAAGCAGAAAGTACCGGTTCGAGCCTCCTGCCCTAAAATGGTTACTTTATAGGGACCTTGAGCAAGTCCTTCAAGTCTTACCCGTTCCAGGCGTCGTTTACCTGTACAGGTGTCGCTCTATTGGCACTTGAATCAGACTCTAGTACTACACAGACCTATAACAGCGTGTGTGTCGCCGGCGTTCGTAGGTTTACTACAGCCCAGCTGACAGGCTGTCTGCGCTTTGGTTAAGCCGTTTAGCTCACGATTGCTCAGCGCCATCGACTGATGTTTAGTCATTCGACAGTGGCGCTTGATAAATGCAGAAATAATAATGACAACTGGATTAAGTTTTGTGGTGTTTTGGCTATTTCTGAAAACTGTGTTTTCAATGAGTTCCTTCAGGATTTGATCGTTCTGTTAGTCTTAGCGTAACTGGCAGAAACGTCGATAGAATCAGTGGTTCTTTGCCGTCGTCGGCCGAAAGACGCCAGAGGCCAACGAATGGAGAAGAGATCTTCGAATCGGATGGAAACCTCGAGGAGATCATTGCAATCGACTATCGAAATGTGTAAGTGATGAGACTGCATTGATCTAATCTAAAGACTTCTATAGCACCGTTATCATAATGCCCAAGGCATCAGTCGATGGTCGCTTCAAGTAAAACTTGCAGTCAAAATCATAATCCGTTGGAGAAGCTGGGTCGAATTACGATGGATCAGAGAAACCAGAAGCCAGGCTACGGTGGGTAAGCAAATTGGAGGAGGTGCGTCTTTAGTTTAGACCTGAATGACATGATAGAACTGACTGAACGAACTGAAACGGGCCGTGAATTCCAAAGCCCAATAGAACTTAACCTCAGTAACATTGAGTCTGCAAATAAAATTAGTGATGACTTTGTAACTTTAATCACGAATTTATATAGAGCCGCATCGGCCAAAGAACTCATGTTATAGATTGCTAGGGAGCTAGGCAAGCTGTTCCAGAAAGTTGGACGCTGCCGTCAGGAGGTGATATCTTAATCATGTTGGTGTTGTTGTTATGGGTGATGATGCTTATCGATGATGGTGATGATGATGATGATGGTGGTGGTGGTGATGATGATGATGATGATGAGTGTTTTTGCTGTTTGGACAAAGTGCCTTCTTAGTTGTTGGATGACCTTTCTGCACGGGGCATTGTCTTCTGCTGTTGATGTTTGTAGGGAGGAGAGCGGTCGAAGGTCAAGGGAAGTTCGGAGGGCGGGAATTCCCCCGATCACTCCCCTTGGCTGCGTCTACAACAGCCTCATCGACTCCGTCTTTGATGTAACTTGGAAACAGGTGTCTACTCACTTTTTTTTCTCTCTCTCTCACTGTCTATCTGTCTTTCTCTCTGTCTGTCTCTGTCTCTCTGTTTCTCTCTCTCTTGATGAGACGCTATATAAATGATCAGACAGACGTACAGAATGAATCAGGCAATCAAGTGATTGATTGATTGATTGTAAATGTAAATTGATTTATTGTTTAAAAATATCTGCTGAGTTTTTTTGGCCTCACCGAATTTGGTGCATTTTGCTCAGATTGTTAACGAACTTCGACCATTTCTGCGAAAACACTGCCGACCAGAGACAAATCAAATCGGTAAACGTTCTGCTTCGTTAAGTCAACGCAACTGTCACAAGTGAAGACGACGACGACGACGATGATGATGACGATGATTATGACGATGATTATGATGATGCATATAGGTCTAACTTGAATTTCCCGATTTCTTCATTCTTCCTTACTTCTCAGTTGGTTCACTTTTTCTGTTTGCTTGCTTTTCGTTTATCTGACTGACTGACTGACTGACTGACTGACTGACTGACTGACTGACTGACTGACTGACTGACTGACTGACTGACTGAGTGACTGACTGACTGACTGACGGACTGACTGACTGACTGACTGACTGACTGACTGACTGACTGACGAGTTCCTGTCGTCTTTTTGTTCAGATAATTCCATCAGTCGACTGTACATCACCCCAAGTTCTCGCTTTCGTTCTCTGGACCAACATCCTTCGCGATCTCCTCCACAAGAAACTTCTCCAGTCCGTTCCATTTACACTCCGGAAAAGGTCAGCTGACTGGATATGTTGTGCAGTGGTGCTGTCTGTCTGCGGTTCAAAGCCATGCAGTACCATATCAAGGGTCGCCATCATCACCTTACGAATATGATGCTAATGATGATGACGACGACAATGACGATGATTATGAAAGCGAAGATTATGATACTGATGATGACGATGATGTTGATGGTGATAATGATTATGATGATGACAGTGACTGGTGGTGGTGGTGATGATGATGATGATGATGACAACTGTTATGATCATGACTTTATGATCTTCATAACCAGAGCAGGTTATTTATGATTCTTAGTGTGAAACTGTCTGTCTGTCTATCTCTGTCTGCCTGTATGTCTGTGTTAGCCTCCTTCTCGTCAGGGTTCCAGAAATCGTCCTCCACTGACCGATCTACTCAGGATCCATCCAAAGGCTCTTCTCGCCCGAGAGAAACTGCAAGTTTCATTTTTTTATCAAGCAAAGTAATTCAATAAGTAAAGTAAAGTATCCCATATCCCACAACTTAGACGTAGGGTTAGGCCCGCATTTCCTTTTCTTGGCCGCTGAGCCGCCAGTAGACGAATCCCAAGGACACGGGGCCAGTGCATCGCAGGACTTGCCGTTTACTTTCCAGCTTACGCCGGTACCAGTTCTACTGCTTGGTGACAGAGGCACGGTGTGTGCAAACAACTTGCCCAGGGTCGTTACTCAGAGTCGAACCTGCAACCGCATGATCTTTGACCAAACGCGTTACCAATAGACCAATATCACTGTATGTTAATTGATAACGGCCAAAAAATTCGCATTATACGATTTACTGTCAAAAGTAATGCTATTGGTAAGATTTTTATCTGTCTTTAGGTTAAACATGTAACTAGGACAGTTGAGGTCGTCTTCTCGGTAGCATCTGTAAAGGTTAAGTTCTATAATTAGGTCATTTCTATTCGACTATAGGGTAACTTCTGCTAGATCAAACATGTTTTTAGCTAAGTTGAACTCTGCTTCGTGGTAATTTCTACCAGGTTAAACATGTAACTAGTTCACTGAAAAGCTAAACATGCATCTAGGTCACTTCCTGTTCAGCAAAGGATTTGTTTCAAATTAGGACTTACGGTTTATAAAACATTGAACTATGGCCAACCACAATACCTGAAATCAATCCTTATTCCCCAGACTTACCATTATTCTGCAAGGTCATCTGATTGTCTTTCTCTTGTCATACCTTGGGCTAGAACTGTTCTTGGTAAACGAGCATTTTCGGTTGCTGGACCAAAATTTTGGAATTCCCTCCCTGTGTCTGTTCGTTCTGCTCAGTCGCTCCTGTCATTTCGTTCTCAACTTAAAACTTACCTGTTTCAAATTGCTTATCCACCATAGGCTGCCTCTCTGTCGTGCGGACTGACCTCCTGGATATCGACCTGATTGTGGCTTGGTTTTGGTGTGCCATCGGTTGATGCCTTGTGCATTAGACACTGGCGCATTAGAAGTTGCTGATTAATAATAATTAATTAATAACTTGAAGTCGTCTTCTTGACAGCAATTTGTAAGGTTAAGCATATGTAATTATTACGGCGGGGCTTCGTTGCTCACCCTCTATGCCGTGCTGTCGGAAGGCCTTGGAGGAGGATGTTAGTTTGGCAAACGTGCGTTCAGGATTCGAACCCAAAAATGGCCGGTGGGTGGTTCGACCGCTAAAGGCTTGCTCCCCGTAATATACTGGTGCTTTCTCACCTAACCTCACACTTCGACGGAGAGATGGAAGCATCTTAAACTCATCACCAGGTGGCTTCATGGAGTCCGCGGTTGCCGAGTAGGAAACTGCCCCCATTGGAGAACAAGGGTTCGTTTCTACCTTCCCGACAGACTTATCCTCTGCACTCACGATAGGGCGCTCTATAAAGTCGGAGTGGACTGGCATATCACTCTTCACCATCTTACTTACTTGATCTGATAACTGCGCCAACAAATCTTCCTTTATCTCCATAATTTGAGTGGCTTGACGCTGTATAAATTCGGTCTGGCGCTGCATAAATTCGTCTCTCACTTCTTCTCTCAACAGGGCCTGATTATCTATTAATTCCTCTCTCAACTGTTTCTGGCTGACTATCAACGTAGTCATGGATTCAGCCAAAGACGCTATAATTGTGGACAGATTCGAACCGAGATCCTGCGCAACTGGTTCTTTGTCAAGTTCAGACACAGACATCTTTCACTTTCTATATTTTAATCTTAATTAAGTAAACACTGGTCTTAATTTCAATACACAAAAATCTAGGCCTCAATTATTCACAGTTCCTATCTACATACGTTTTATACGTTCAATCTAATTCTAGGTACTCGGGCATGGAGCACAATAAATTTGATTGGAAAATAAATGTTTCAACTCCCTGTCCAAAGAAAGTTGAATCGAGTCGAATCGGCTTCGAAAACCCGGCGTTGATTTCCTTTTCGATCGTTTTGACTGAGCACGGCTGATCTCAACAATAACTGCACGACAGACAGCCAAAATCCCGTTCGCAATAAAATCGAAATTTCTCATTAGTAAAATCGACTTTCGATTCGTTTCACTTAAGTTCTCATTTGACTACAGCCTCGTATCGAACTATTAAACAAATCGTTGATTTAAGGCAGAAATTACAGAAATCAACAAATCTTATCAAATATACCCAACTGCCTCGAGAACCTAGCGCCGTCTGACGAATAAAGATTTAACTACAACTTAAAACAGGACATCACCTACAGCGACTGTCGATCCTGGGCGCCCAAATCGAAGACACGCTCTAAGAGCAATATATAAATATATATCGACTGATATATATATAATAAATATATCTGCTACCAAATCGCTATAAAGACACGCTATAAGAGCAAGCTATAAATATATATCGACTGATATATATATAATAAATATATCTGCTCCCAACGCAAACGTGAGAAAGCAGCCGTCGTGGGTGGCCAGTCAAACATCAGTCGGATTGACTATCATCACCACCACTACCTGCCTACCTGCCTACAACGCATTATCGGCTTAGTTTTCTACCGGCATTTATGTAGCGCCCGACAATAAAAACCATTTCCGTAACAATGTCTCACACCCACAGAAAAATTTGAACGGCTAAATTTAAAAGAATTTAGACGGATAAATTTTTGAAAAGAATTAAACGAAGCTCCATGCCTGAATCGAATCCGATCACTAAGGCACTAAACACTTAACCTGTATACAACACCTATTCAAACAAGTCCAACAACTAGTCCCAAGTACTTCAATACACCACACTAGTGTCTAATAACTTCTCTAGGGTTCCAGGGTCGACTATGCATCAGGCGCACAGCGCATGCAACTTCAGCCAACCTACCCTCTACACTTTACACGGGTTCACAATCCACCGGGTCAAAGGACCTATTAATCTCTTTGCCCAAAGACTGAACCTCTTATACCTCTAATAATACTAAGCCGCGAAATATCCGGCACTACGGAAATTTCTAGACACTAGTTTCAGAATGTCTTTTGCCATCTTCCTTCTTCTTCAAGTACAAACTCTCTTCCGTGTATCCTCTATACAGATTAACCATCATGTCCTGTATATAGAACAGACTGTAACAGACAGCCTGATTAACACATCAAAGAAATAGAATATTTGCCTACCTGTGCACGTAAGCTATACACATGGCGTACATATTTAATTACTTAACATGGGCTCATCCCCGCACATACAACATTACGTTGATCTCCACAGGCCAACACTATATAAGAGCCTCACCCCTCAGCCATAGCAGAGCGGCGATAGTTATACAGGCGTCCTGCATCTAGGCAAACTGAGGACGCCTAGATCAAAGACATTTACAGTCTATATATATACACGCAATAAAACAGTCTTGGTGAAACATAATAGTTTCAGCAAAATTCAGTTAAAATTATAATATTTACTGACTTTAATTACCGATTAACTTATTACTACAGTTACTTCTTAAACTATGTCTTTAAAACACATTAACAACCTTCTAACTACACAGACAAATTCTCCATAAAGTAACACAACCCTGAATTACATTAATACAGGTATCTTCTAAATAGGTCATCAACCGTTAGCAGGTTGTGAACATCATATGACTGCAACTTTATCTCACAATGCAAAACTATGAGAACTGACATTATTAAAACTTATGAACACTTTCTTCTGATCAGACAACAACTACTTTCTGAGCAGTCAATCGTTAAGTAACACACAAGCTACAGACCACCTATACACACATGTAAAGTAAGACATCATCAAAATTCAACTAAAGTGCAAGCAACTCATGCTACAGTTCAAAACCTACCCGCAATTACGCGGAACAGCAATAGTTGCATACAGTTCTGCACAAAAATAAATAGTCATCAAAATTTAACTAAAGAATAAGCACAATCTGCAGCAGTTAAAAACCAACCCGCAATTACGCGGATCTAGCGTTGCACAAAAATAAATAGTCATCAAAATTCAACTAAAAAATATGCAACTTATGCAACAGTCCAAAAACCACCCGCAATTACGCGGATGTAATTATTACACAATTAGTACAAATTTGTTAAAATACAGCCTCAGAATTCACACTCATTAACTTCTAAGCTGTACAAACAATTCAGTTCTGATAATAGCCACATTAAATTTGATATCTCAGCGGCTTCGTTATAATGCGCCGTGGACGTACATTTGATAATGGCCATTCTGTTTCTTCCTCCGTGTCTAGAATCTCGGACACTGGGGATTCGAACTCTTCTTCCCTTGGATTCTGAACTCTTTCCCAGTTAGGCACGTCATCCCCAAAATACGGCTTTAATTTATCGACGTACACAAATTTAGGCTGAGCCCTGACCGACTTTTGTATTTTATACAGAACTGGGCCTACTCGTTTCATAACACGATAAGGACCTGTATACAATTTGGCCCACTTATCCTTTATCCCTGCCCTCTTTCGAGGACAGAAATACCAAACCCACTGCCCCTCTACAAATTCAACTGGTCTAACCCGCAAGTTGTACCTATCTGCTCTTGTGGTAACCATGCGTTTAGAGTAGGCCCTGACCTGAGCAAAAATCTGTTGCATGCGATTACAGACTTCAGCAACAAAATCATCAGAGCTCAACATATTATTTTCACTAATCTTGCAATCGCCTAAAACTAAATCCAACGGTGCATTGACCTCCCTTGACAGAAAAAGAAGGTTCGGGGTGTACCCCGTTCCTTCATGTTCCGTTGCCCGATAGGCAGACATGACGACGGGAAGACACACGTCCCAACACTTTTGAGAGAAACCAACCATCTTGCCCAACATTGCATTTAGGGTACGATGGAAGCGCTCGACGACCCCATTAGTACTCGGTTTATACGGCGAGGTCCGGATTTTGTCAATCTGAAAACGTCGGCAGAGTTCCTGGAATAGAGAGGCCTCGAAGCAAGGACCTTGGTCGGTTAGAATCTGCCGAGGACAGCCATACCGCGAGAAGACTTGTTCCACCAGTACGCGCGCCACGGTCACAGCCTCTTGGTTGCGAATGGGGAAGGCTTCCGCCCAACGAGTAAAATGATCTACCATGGTCAGTATGTAGCGGTAACCCTTGCTGGAAACCGGATGTGGCCCTGTTATGTCAATGCCGACACGTTCCATAGGTTCTCCAACCAACATTGACTGTAATCGTCCTTGGCGAGGAGGTTTGCCACGGTGATATTGTGCACACACTGTACACTTCCTCAACTGTACACGTACGTGTTCACGCCATTGTGGCCAGTACGCCCGTCTTTGTAACTGTACCATAGTTCGTCGAAGTCCGAGATGTCCTCCTGTCATACCTTCATGCGCTAGCTGAATTAAGACAGGCCGCCGATTTGGCGGAGGGATTAGTTGTGACCAGCGCACTTCCCCGCTGTCAACATCTAGCCAGTCTCGAAGCAATAGGCCGTCAGTTACTCTCAATTGCGGCCACTGAGAAACTAGAATTTTGATAATTCTGCTCTGTGGTCTTACATCTTCGTACGTCGGCATTTCCGTAGATTGCATTTTCTTCTGAATCACCCATCCTAGATCTGGGTCAGCTTGTTGCTCTGTGCGTAACGTTTCTTGATCCCAGTCCAAAGGTAACCCAATTTCTGGACGCAGGCTGTTCGAAGCGACTCGTACGGCGTCAATTTGATGCGGACGACGTGACATGGCGTCTGCGTTAAGGTGTGTCGTCCCCGCTCTGTGCTTAATTTCAAAGTCAAATTCTTCAACGATGGACAACCAACGGGCTTGCTGTCCGATTGGAAGCGGTGTTCTCCTTAACCATTGTAACGCTGAGTGATCAGTACGTAACAAAAACCGTCTTCCCAGTAAATACTGACGAAATGTTCGCAAAAAGTAAACAATGGCGAGCAGTTCTCGTCTAGTAACATCATAGTTTCTCTCTGCAGGTGAACAAACACGACTTCCATAACAAATTACACGTTCTTGTTCGTCTTGAATCTGGGACAACACTGCTCCGATGGCGTCACCCGAAGCATCGGTATCAAGCACATACATTCCGGTATCGTCCGGCAGAGCAAGAATAGGAGCTTCTGTAAGACGGCTTTTTAATTCTTTAAAAGCCTCCTCACATTCGTCTGTCCAGCAGAATCTCACCCCTTTTTTCGACATTGCGTGCAGAGGGCGAGCTACTCGTGCGAACTCAGGGACAAACTTCCGGTAGTACGAGCAAAGGCCCAAGAATGCCCGCACGTCACGGAGTCGTCGTGGAGTCGGCCAGCCTTTCACCGCTTCGACTTTTTCTGGATCAGTCGCCACCCCTTCTTCACTGACGATGTGGCCTAGAAACAGGACTTGTCTCTTCATTAGATGGCACTTTGAAGGCTTCAGCTTTAGATTGGCCGACGCTAATCGTTGCAAGACTTGAGATAAGCGTTCCAGATGCGTGTCCAAGTCATTGGCGAACACGATGACGTCATCCAAGTAAATTAAGCACTGAAGATAGCTGAGTCCGGCCATAACTAGATTCATCATTCGTGAAAACGTAGCTGGACTATTGCATAATCCAAATGGAAGCACTCTGAATTGAAAGCTGCCTCGGCGAGTGACAAAAGCTGTTTTATGTCGGTCGCGAGGATGTACAGCCACTTGATGGTATCCCGCCCGAAGATCGAACGTGCTGAACCACTTTGCTCCGCCCAAAGCATCAAGACTTTCGCTAATAAGCGGAAGCGGATATGCATCCTTGCGAGTTTTTGTATTCACTGCTCGATAGTCCACACAAAACCGAGGTGTTCCATCTTTCTTGCGAACCATGACGACATTACTAGCCCATTCAGACATGGACGGTTCAATTAGTCCTTGTTGTAACATCTGGTCCACTTGTTCATCAATGACCGGTAAAAGGGTCAAAGGTTGCCGACGAAGAGGTTGACGTACTGGAGCCTCATTTCCAGTGTCTATCTCATGCTGAATGATATCGGTAAATCCTAAGTCCCAATCACCTAAGGAAAACGCCCGACGGTTATCCAGGATGAGTTGGCGCAAACGGCTCTTCACTTCGGTCGGAACGTCTTCAGCCACTTCTGTCCACAAGGGTGAAAGAGTGGATACTGTATTCTCATCCGTCTCTTCTCCAGTAATTTCGTTCACAGCTGCACATCTGCTTGTCTCGTCCGGGTTAACGTCAGTTTCAACCAGCATAACCTCTTCGGCTGAACACTGTAAACCTTTCTTTACTCGTATATCTTTTGCAGTCGGGTTCATCACCCTGACGATCAAGTCCATTGTCCTATCCGGAAGCAAAGTTCCAGCGACAACTAGTCCCGATTCCAATACTTGAGGCGAAGTGGCCCACTGTGTTTTGGTCAGCTTCAGGTTAGGAAGAATCGCATAAACTTCCAAATCCATTTCACTATGAGCTGGTATTTTGACATCGTGAGCGACAGCAATTCTTCGGCATTGACCAGAACGTTTCTGACTATAAACCGGAAAGGTGTGTCCTTGTATCTGGATCTGCCTTTGTCCGAAATCCCACTGAGCTTGTTGCCGTTCCAGCCATTCTAAACCAAAGATTAACTCGCTTAACTGTTCAGATACTAAACACGGTACGTCGAACGAGTAATCATCCACTTCACATCTTAGAACAGTTTCTCCCGTCACTTGAATAGCAGTACCATTAGCAGCGCGGAGTAGTTGACACGATTGTACCATGTCCTCATTTCTGACTAGCGATGCCGGAGCCAAACACATCTCACTACCGGTATCAATCAAGGCCAAAGTTGTCCTTCCATTTACTCTTAGCGGTAAGTATGCATTTGTACTACCACTGATGTATCGTGAATTAGCCGTCTCTTGTTGGTTAGCATCAGTATTCACTTCCGGTGGCGGCCAACGACGGTACGGGCAGTTCCTTGCAATGTGGTACTGCTGGTGACAGATATAGCAGACACCATTCCATCGTCCTCGGTTTCGATATTCAGTGTATCGTCTATCGTTCTGCCAGCTTCTTGCATTCCCTTGTCTTTGCTGCTGTGTTACTTCGCCCCGTTCTCTCTGTTGTCCACGAAGTAAGGCCATTTCTTTTTCCAATTGATCCATCCGTCGTTGCCACTCTGCTTGCTCGCCTTTGTTGTGCGAAGGTGTCCCCGTAAATAGGCCAGCATCTTTTACAGCCTTTACTCGTCCCGTACGACGTTCTGAAGACTCAAATGGATCCTCATCAGCTTTTCGGTATCCATCGAGACGCATAGCCAGCTTGTATGCACTGTCCAATGTCTCTGGTTCACGTTCTCGTACTTTAAGAGCTAAACTTTTATCTTTTAAGGCATCCAGAAAGGCTCGAATGGCTATGGTCTCACTGTGCGTCGAGGTCGGACCAGGATAAGCCAAGGTCATCAATCGTCGAATCTCTTGGACTAAAGTGCTTAAATCTTCTCCGTCCTTCTGTTTCCGAGTTGCTAGCTGAGTTTGATACAGTGCAGCTTGATCTGTGCCTCCGTAACGAGTGCGAAGTCTTTTAACTAGGTCAGACCACGTCACCACAGCAGTAGAGTCAAACTCCCATAGAATCTGGTTGGCTGGCTCAGTTAATGCACACATCAGCTGGTTCAACCGTTCCTCATCATTCCACCCATTATTCTTTGCACAAACCTCAAATTTACGTAAAAAGGCTTCCACAGCAGACTTTCCATTATAATATCCCAATTTAATCCATTGACGCGGCTTCTCAACAGGAGAGCACGTCGCTGAATCATTACCTGTCGCACTGGATGCGGTAGTTGTGATGATAGTTGCCGTAGTCGGAGGCTCTATCACCTTTCTTTCTGTTGTCTCTACCGTTGTCGTATTTCTTCCGGTTGTCTCTTTCTTTGCAACTGGAACATTTTGATCCACTGTAACATTCGGTAGCAACGTTCCGGATGTAACTGGCTCCACTGGCGTCTTTACATCAGTTAGCACTGCAAATGCGGCTGTGGTCGGCTCTGACATATTGGTTGCAGGGTCCAACTTCACCTCAGTAACTTTTTTCACAGCAGCGGCATCGAATTGCGAAAATTGACTATGATTTGGCACCGCACTTGTGACATCACAGACAGTCTCTCTGGCAACCGAAGCATGATATGGCACAACTGGCATTATCCCCGTGGCAGACCAAGGCCAAACAGATGATGCAACTCCCGTCATGCGTGGATCATGATACGGTGGTTGTAGAACTAGACCTTGGTGGAAGGCGTGTTCCGGCGTCCACCACTGAGGCATCGACCACGGTGCTCTGACAGAAGGAACATAGACCGACGGATCTTGCATAGGCCCGGTGATGTTTTCAGCGACAACGGCGGAAGGATGCGGTGTGCGAGCGACGAACGAAGGATTAGGACCGACGTTGCACATCGAAGACGTTGTTCCATACCAAGCCGAAACTCCTCGCTGCGGAACGCACCGTGATATGGAAGGAACCGTCGCAGCGTTCCGTCGCATCCGTAGGACAGAGGTCGAAGGCGCCGTAGACTGTGACGTTACCGTGGCACGCGAGGGCGGAAATGAGGTCGCGACGCAAGGCTTTGACGACATGACGCGCGCTGACGTAGTGGCAGTGGAGGTAACCAGCGTCGAAGTTCTGCTGGTCGAATTGCCACACGCATGTTCTTCCGTTCGTTGAGAGACAGATTGCAATGTTGGGCAAATGGCGGCCTCCTCTCGACGACCATACTCGGAGTTGGGGCGTCTGCTCCCGCCAAGACCAGTCCAAGAAGCACCTTGGACTCGGCCTTTGTCTGTCGCCGACGGCAATACGTCGATTTGGAAGTTTTTCACCGCTCCCCAATTTCGGTCCGGATCTAAAAAATGCTCCATGTCAGAATACCGTTTTTCCTCTTCGTATCCTAAATTATCCATCTCTAATAAATTAGGCCTAATTTCTAAATTATCATTTGGCCTCATAGCTGCTTCCTCTAACTCTTCAACGTTAGCCTCCTCCAAGACATCATATATTATTGTGTCAGAGTCACTTACCTCACCAAACATAAAATCTAATTCTTCTTCACCATTTTCTGTTCTTGTTTCTCGTTCTTCCTCCTCCAGATGAATCAAATTCTCGACCACACTTCTGGAACCAATTGTTACGGCGGGGCTTCGTTGCTCACCCTCTATGCCGTGCTGTCGGAAGGCCTTGGAGGAGGATGTTAGTTTGGCAAACGTGCGTTCAGGATTCGAACCCAAAAATGGCCGGTGGGTGGTTCGACCGCTAAAGGCTTGCTCCCCGTAATATACTGGTGCTTTCTCACCTAACCTCACACTTCGACGGAGAGATGGAAGCATCTTAAACTCATCACCAGGTGGCTTCATGGAGTCCGCGGTTGCCGAGTAGGAAACTGCCCCCATTGGAGAACAAGGGTTCGTTTTGACCTTCCCGACAGACTTATCCTCTGCACTCACGATAGGGCGCTCTATAAAGTCGGAGTGGACTGGCATATCACTCTTCATCATCTTACTTACTTGATCTGATAACTGCGCCAACAAATCTTCCTTTACCTCCATAATTTGAGTGGCTTGACGCTGTATCAATTCGGTCTGGCGCTGCATAAATTCGTCTCTCATCAGGGCCTGATTTTCTATTGTTTCATTCTGGCGCTGTATAACTTCTTCTCTCAACAGGGCCTGATTATCTATTAATTCTTCTCTCAACTGTTTCTGGCTGACTATCAACGTAGTCATGGATTCAGCCAAAGACGCTATAATTGTGGACAGATTCGAACCGAGATCCTGCGCAACTGGTTCTTTGTCAAGTTCAGACACAGACATCTTTCACTTTTCTATGTTTTAATCTTAATTAATACAAACGCTTGTAACAATTTCTATACACAAAAATTTAGGCCTCAATTATTCACAGTTCCTTTCTACATACGTTTTATACGTTCAATCTAATACTAGGTACTCGGGCATGGAGCACAATAAATTTGATTGGAAAAGAAATGTTTCAACTCCCTGTCCAAAGAAAGTCGAATCGAGTCGAATCGGCGTCGAAAACCCGGCGTTGATTTCCTTTTCGATCGTTTTGACTGAGCACTGCTGACCTCAACAACAACTGCACGACAGACAGCCAAAATCCCGTTCGCAATAAAATCGAAATTTCTCATTAGTAAAATCGACTTTCGATTCGTTTCAACTTAAGTTCTCATTTGACTACAACCTCCTATCGAACTATTAAACAAATCGTTGATTTAAGGCAGAAATTACAGAAATCAACAAATCTTATCAAATATACCCAACTTCCTCGAGAACCTAGCGCCGACTGACGAATAAAGATTTAACTACAACTTAAAACAGGACATCACCTACAGCGACTGTCGAGGCGGGTGGGCGCCCAAATCGAAGACACGCTCTAAGAGCAATATATAAATATATATCGACTGATATATATATAATAAATATATTTGCTACCAAATCGAAGACACGCTATAAGAGCAAGCTATAAATATATATCGACTGATATATATATAATAAATATATCTGCTCCCAACGCAAACGTGAGAAAGCAGCCGTCGTGGGTGGCCAGTCAAACATCAGTCGGATTGACTATCATCACCACCACTACCTGCCTACCTGCCTACAACACATTATCGGCTCAGTTTTCTACCGGCATTTATGTAGCGCCCGACAATAAAAACCATTTCCGTAACAATATTAGGGCGGGTGGTCAGTACTCTCCCGAGGTACACATGATCCCAATTTATTAAATATTAGGGGGAACGTTATTCTGGGAAGGCTAATCTTCGCTTGTAATTTTTTCGGTGGAAAAGGTGCTACAAAAAGCAGCATAATAATAATAACAATATTCTTATTATTACTATCAAGTAGCAACTTCAGTCGCTCCAATGTCTCATGCACAAGGTATCAACCGATGGCGCACCAAAACCAAGTCGTAATCAGATCAATATCCCTCGCTAGACTGCTTAGCTGCATTGGTTAAATCGTATATCAAGACGCATCTGAGCGCGAAGATGCCGGTTCGCATACCGATTGTGACTTTATTTCAGAGATTTGAATCTCAGGCTAGCACGGGATCTTAAATGGCGTGGCGCCCATTCAAACGGGCAACGGTGGTGAAGGATCTAACACGAAAAGTCATTGAAAAATTACTAGGGCCAAGTCGTGCGCAGAGTAATGTATTCTCAAGTGCTGGGCGCTGATTTAATGGCAGAATTGTAACCCAAAGAAAACGAGTTAAAGTTCCTGCGTAAGTAAATAAGATAGCAATTAATTAATTAAATAAGTAAGTCAGCAAGTCAGTGAGAATACGATACCCATATACATACCTCGGTAATACATGCATACATACATACATACATACATACATACATGGTCGAGACCATACATACATACATACATACATACATACATACATACATGGTCGAGACCATACATACATACATACATACATACATACATACATACACACATGCTCGAGGCCATACATACATACATACATACACACATGCTCGAGGCCATACATACATACATACATACATACATACATACACACATGCTCGAGGCCATACATACATAAATGGGCGCCACGCCATTTAAGATCCCCGTGCTAGCCTGAGATTCAAATCTCTGAAATATAGTCACAATCAGTGTGCGAACCGGCATCTTCGCGCTCAGAGGCGTCATGGTCGAGGCCACACGGTCGCCATAGAAAAACATGTACATTCATATTTACATTTTTACATTTACATTTACAGAAGCGACAAATACAGCAGCGACCTCTTGTCATAATTATTAGGAGTACAGTGAATGAGTGAGTAAGTGAGCGCAAGGAATATATGTACACGTCTTTGTCTTCGTCCAGGAATGCCTTGGAGTGACGTCTGTTTACTGTCTAAACACGATAAGCTGATGCCTGGTCCGTGGTCGTCTATTGTTGCATGTGGCTGTTCGTTTCCCGTCAATCAACAGGACGCCGAACAAATTGCTCCTGAATTCCGACCTCCTTTTATGGGGCATTAAACGCTTTACAAACCATCACGGTTTGTATAAAAACCGTAACGACGATTAGCGTTCCGTGGGTCTGCTTATCGCCAGCCCATGAATACATAGTCACGACCGACCACACAATCCGCTTCGCTACGGATGATAATCCAGTCTTTCCCAGGTTCTAAATACATACATACACCAGTATGTGTGTGCTTATGTTTATATGTATGTATATATGTATATGCCATAAGTATGCCATATGTATCTGCATATGTACTGATGCCAATTCAAGAACGATGCATGTTACAAGCATATTCAATTGACAGGGATGCAAAAGGCATACCCAGAAGGAACA
Source organism: Norana najaformis (assembly GCA_964023275.1). Classification (NCBI taxonomy): domain Eukaryota; kingdom Metazoa; phylum Annelida; class Clitellata; order Crassiclitellata; family Hormogastridae; genus Norana; species Norana najaformis. The sequence goes on from OZ029928.1 coordinate 20,086,472, forward strand.
GAAATTCCGCTTACTTAGGGTCACCTGTTGCTTAGCAGCAGTGAGTTGGCTATTAATATAGGCCTAGTTATAAAACAACTGTATTAACACAAAATTAGTAACTGTCAATGGACAAAATCAAAAAGACAAATATTCTACTTTAACCACGCTGAATATGTATGTATATATATGTATGTGTATTTGTATGTATGTATGTATGTATATGTATGTATGTACCGGAATGTATGTATGTATATATGCTACTTTTTTACCGGGAATGTATGTATGTATGTACTTATTGATTTACTGACTAACTGATTGACTGATTTACGAACGCAGGTATGTATGCAGATATGTATGTGTATGGATATATACATGCATGCATGTATATATGTATGCACTGGGTTATGTACGTATGTATGTATCATGTATTTACTGATTTACTGAGTGACTAATTGATTGACTGCCTTACGTACGTATTTATATATGCATGTATGGATGGACGTATGTATGTACCGGGGCATATGTATGTATGTATGCATCGTATGCTTACTGAATTACCGACTGGCTGGCTTAATTAATTATTTAATTGCTATCTTATTTACTTTGCACACATGTACACTTAAATGTAAAATGTAAATGCATATGTTTTTCTATGGCGACCATATGGCCTCGACCCTGCTCATTTTTCAATGAATCTATCGGAAGAGATCCTTCACCACCACTTAGGACAGGTAGAATCAAGCTAGGCTAATCTAAAAGAGATGAAGACTTTATAAGCAGTCCATTTTCAGACTTTATCATCATCAGCAGCAGCAGCAGCATCGTCGTCATCACATCCACATCAGCATCATTATGACTATCAATTCCGACAGCCAGCCATTTGGCAGAGAAGACTCAGCCCGCTTTCTCTGGGCTATAATTCTGAATTTTTATTCGTCGGCGTTAAATGTTCACCCAGCAGTTGAGAATATGTTCCTCTGCACACGACTTGGCCGAGTAGCATTACTGGCATCTGCCGACAGCGAATTCTCCGCACCCAGGGATGACCATCGGACACCAGAGCCAGCATCCTCATCCTCATCAGCAGCAACATCATCATCATCATCAGCATCAGCATCAGCATCATCATCATCATCATCAGCAGCAGCAGCGGAGGCTTCGTCAACACACGATCCGACTTTCAAAGTTCTTGCACCCCACTAAGGAAATGCCAACTGCGCCCGGTCCGTCTAATACCGGGTTATCACCCGTTGCGACCGGCGACCAGGCAGCACCTAGGTCAGCCTCAGTCGGTCTTCATTACAGGATGTAGACCTGTCGTCGGCTACCAGATGGCGCTAGGTGTCTGTGTCTTCTACGACCCCGGTGACCTCGCCCTGGTTGGGGACGATATATGGGTACTGTGGAGAATGGAGGTAGGAACGAAATAGGGGGTATATAGTGGAGACACGCAATCCTCCAGTGGAGCATCAGTTTCTCCAAGTTGTCGGCTGGTCGTCTCTGACATCAAATCTGCACCGAGAGACAGTTAGAGAGAGAGAGCGAGAGAGAGAGAGAGACATACAGACAGACAGACAGAGACAGATATATACACACAGAAACAGACAGAGACAGTGACAGAGACAGATATACAGACAGACAGATAGAGAGACAGGGAGACAGAGAGACAGAGAGAGACACAGACAGACCACCAGAGATATAGAGATAGAGCTAAAGATAAAGATAGAGGCAGAGCGAGATAGAAAGAGAGACAGTCAGAGACAGACAGAGAGAGGCAGACAGAGATAGGGGCAGAGATAGTAGACGGTGTGAAAGAAGGGAAAGCAGACTAGGGTGTCAGAAACATCTTTCATGTTAAATTTATTCTCATAAAATCGAAAGATATATGGCAAGGTCTTATCTTATTTGATTTATCGATTGACTCCGAACATGAGAAACCCTACGACAGCTAATATTTCTGAGTCGCCCTTGTAGTTACCAAGTGTACAAGATAAATACTTAAACATAATACTTAGTGGGAGACTCCACTTTTTTAAATCCAGGTTTCAAACAATGAAAAATCTGAAAGCATGGGAACCTGATTTTTTAAAGTCTCTTAATCGTTGACCTACGTTTACTGTCGTTGCCATTCATTCACTGCTTATATAAACTTATAAAACTTGTCAGTCTTAACTTCTAATATTACACTTTGCTTTGGAGGTGTTGTGGATTCAGAGGTGACATTTGCAGTGCACATGTTTTTCCCATTGAGCCTCGCCTGAAGGTCTTTGCGATTTGTTTTTATCAGTTTAAGGACCTCAGTTCATCCCTAAAATGAATATTTATGTAAAGTCTAAGGCTATAATTTATATAATCTATAGCACTATTTGAAATAGGCCTACTATTTCACCGGCGAATTTAAGGCGATGTTAGTGCTTCTTAAGTCGATGGCAGAATAAAAATGCATCATGCTCAACCTTCTCACAACTTTGACTATACATAAAAGCGTCATGTTGGAAATTGAAGTAGTCTGTGTTAAGTAGCCTGGAGAATCGAAGACATAAAAAGACTTGGACTATACATAAGAAAAGTACCAGAGTTTACATATGACCCCAAATGGAAGAAGTCATTGATTTGCATCCGACTGCCAAATGGCAGGAACGAGGAGCAGAGGAAGACAACAGAAGACATGGATGGACAACATAAGAGAAGATCTGGAGGGAATGAAAATAAGCATGAGAGAAGCAAGGGACAAAATCAGCGACAGAGAACTGTGGAGACGACAGGTTGAGGACTCATCGTCGGCGGTGGCCTGACGGAGCAGAAGCAAAGAAAAGAAAGAGAAGAAGCCAAATGGCTGGAGGTAGGAATTGATAGCTAGTTATAATGATGTTAGTGTTGAGGTAATGACGATGATGATGATGATGATGGATGATGATGATGATGATGATGATGATGATGATGATAAAGTCTGAAAATGGACTGTTTATAAAGTATTGATCTCTTTCAGATTAGCCTAGCTTGACTCTACCTGTCCTAAGTGGTGGTGAAGGATCTCACCTGATTGATTCATTGAAAAATGAGCAGGGTCGAGGCCATATGATCGCCATAGAAAAACATATACATTTACATTTTATATTTCAGTGTACATGTGTGGGACATTTTATTTGCAATAACAGGCGAAGATCTGTTACAGCAGGGGTTACAGAACTAAGGCTTATCTCTTAGGGCATAATACTCAAATGTTTTATGAACGTTTGTAAATGGACCTGTCATCAATTTTGTACACGCAGGTATCATATTACTTTAAAGGTTACTTTTAAAAACTTTTAATCGCAGCTTGTAAAAATTTATAATTCGGAAGACAGTGTTTAAACACCGCCGCAGACACAGCGCTTCCATCGCTTTCAGCACTTTCCTATAGGTCTAGGTGTTGCTAAGCCAAGCGCTAGGTGAGTATAAGCAGGCTGCGTGCGTCATTAAAACACTATATGTCACTTTAATGGCCAACGGAAATATGAGCTAAATAAGTTCGGATCTTCTCTCGGAAAGAAATGTGTTGTTGCACGCAGGGGTTGCGGAGTCCGTTGAGAAAGAGGGCGGGAGGTTACAAGACGTCGCCATGGAACTGAGACACGTGACCATCACTTCGCGCGATGATGTTCCTTGCGACTGCTGGGCGACTGTTATCTGGAGAGGTCCTGAGAAAGGAATTTGATTGACACTCGTGGGACGGGACATCGTGCACTAAGACGATCGTAATAAATGGGTTGGGGACGACTGCACCGGGCTGCTGTAGATTAATCAGTTGCAGATGGAAAAGGGCAAGTTGACATCGGCTAACTATGTAAACGCACGGCGTGGAGTAAGTTTCACTGTCTTTCCACCACACACATTCAGATATAAGCCTAATCGTCTGACGAACAAGGATACTCCAAAAGTTACCACACCCAAGCACAACTCGGAACTTATTATTATCTGTAATCATGAGGATCTAAGCATTACACTAAATCTCTGCGTTAATCAACCAGTAACTATAGTCAGTACAACATTTGTAATCTGTACATTTTAAAATTTTGAAATATTTATATTATGCACATTAAAATCCTTTTAAATATGATTCCGTATAAGGTCATATTTCGACCGATGCTATATTACAGAACTCTGGACCTACTGTTTAACTACACCTAATGGTCGGCTAAGTCCTAAAGTACCACTACAAGTCTTCAAATACCAGTATTCATCGTAATCGTAATTCGTAATTCCGAGATTTCTACAGCGCCCAACGAAAGCCTCGACGCGGGGAGCAGCTTATTCACAGGCGCTCAGTCAAAACAAAATCGATAGGCAAAAGGGTTCGGTTCGAGGTCAAGATCCAAAAGTCAGACGGAGAGACAGCGTGGCAGCTATGGGGGTTGTGTTTTGGGTTGGAAAGGAGCGAGAGAGATAAGAAGGAAAATGGTGTCAGGATAGGATCTGTGAAAGAGGAATGTTTTGAGTGAAAGGCCGGAGCAGAAATTGCAAGCGGTGGAGCATCGATGAGTTTGTATGATGGGTCAGAAAACTGTCGCAGTTCTGGGGGAGTTTATTCAAGTTCTAAAGTACTAGTGTAAGTCTTAAAGTACCAGCATAGCTCAATCTAACTTAAATAAATTCACGCCATCTCGTACGACAGTTTTTTTCGCTCGAATCAGGCCACAAGGACCTACTGTGGCTCAGCTGGTGCGATGGCTTCTGTTCTCACCCGCAGACATCTGTCGCTCATTCGGTGCATTCAGTGAAAGACCAAAAGTCAGCGGCTGATCGCCTTCCAACCGATTGACAGAAGCAGCAGAGAGCAGTGACTCATACGATGTTTTCTCTAAATTGTGTTGCCGTCTGCTTGACGGTTCGTTTTTGGCGCGAAAAGAAGATATGATTTTAAGAAACGCTCAAAGATCTATCGTTTATTCTTTGTAATTCTTCTTCGTACCTTCCTCCTCGTCAGAGGTGACGGCTCTAACGGCGGAAGCAGTAAAAGGCATCTCCAATCATCTGTCACAGCAGCTGAAGAAATAATATGGTACCATCTGCTCTTTTATACAGACACATAAGACAGCGGGAGACGCTCACATGTAGACATTTGCATGTCGGAAGGGGATGAATATATGGATGTAAAGCATTCATGTATATATGCTTGCATGCCAATATATCATGTATATAAACTCTCCCACTGCTTTGAATATGGTAGTGCCAGTCCCAAGCCTGGATAAAGGAGGAGAGCGACGTCAACGGCCTTTGATGCCATAAGATGTCGTTAAACAGTGAAACTACACTAGCATGTATATGTATGTGTGTTATAGGCGGGTGATGTTGTTTGGTGGGTGTATTGGAGTGGAACGGAAGTCGTTAGTGTTCTGGACTTCCTGCTGAGATTTCCACGGTTCAAAGCTCGCAGAGAATCTACTAAATTTTGAATTTTCGGGAGCTGTCATTTGATCCCTCTACGGCAGGCTTGTCCGTCCTACGGCCCGCGGGCCAGAATCCGGCCCTCGAAGGGTCTCTATCCGGCCCTCCGAAGCATTTAAAAATTATTAAAATTTTTGACGTATTGTCGAAATTTCCAAAAAGTCTTACTTACTAACTCTAAGAAACGAAACTCTGTAGTATATATATTATTAATACGATATCTATGGTCTACTCCGAGTGCAGATCGCCATTTTGATTTTAGGCCATTGTGTTGCAGACAGCATGGCGTCGTCAGCGAACAAAAAGAGAAAAATTGATAGCGAAGGTCGTGTTTTTAAAAATTCTTGGATAGAACAGTATTTTGTCATTGAGCAAACTACAGGTATTTTATGTCTCATTTGCCAAGAAACAATAGCCATTTGCAAAGAGTACAATATTAAGCGGCATTATACGTCAAAACATGCGGACAAATTCGACGGTCTGGCCGGTCAAATTCGAAGTGACTGTGTCAACGCGCTGAAACAAAGCATCGTCGGGCAACAATATTTCTTTAAAGCAGTCAACCAGAGTTCCGAAAGCGCGACTAGAGTCAGTTTTTTGATAGCAGAAGCTTTGGCTAAGCGAGGAAAACCAATGTCCGACGGTGAATTTGTGAAAGATTGTTTGGCAATGTTTGCTAGTGTGGCCTGTCCTGATAAAAAATCATTTGTGGATAAAATAAGCCTTTCACACCAAACTGTTGCTAAAAGAGTGGATGATCTCGCATGAAACATTCAAGACCAGCTGCGCCAAAGGCTGGATGAATGTGAATTGTTTAGTTTGTGTCTTGATGAGAGTACTGACGTTTGTGATACAGCACAGCTTGCTATCTTTGTAAGAGGAGTTAAAAAAACTTTTGTTGTCGTTGAGGAGCTGCTTGATGTTTGCCCAATGAAAGGCACTACAACTGGAAAGGACATTTTGGAAGAAGTGACTAATGTTCTGCGAAAATTTAGGCTTCCAGAGACCAAACTTTGTGGTTTGACCACTGATGGAGCCCCTGCAATGACCGGGAGACACAATGGTTTTGTTCATTTAATGGTGAATTCACTACCTCAAGAAGTCATTACGTACCATTGTATTTTACACCAGGAGCAGTTATGTGCAAAAACTTTAAAAATGCAGCACATCATGGAAAAAATTATTTCAAGTGTTAATTTTATAAAGTCCCGTGGATTAAATCACAGACAGTTCAAAGCCTTTCTCACAGAAGTTGAAGCGGACTATGGAGATGTTGTTTATTTCAGCCACGTTCGCTGGCTTAGTAGAGCAGCTACATTGTCCCGTTTCTGGTCTCTCAAAAGTGAAATAAAATCTTTCATGTCAGACAAAAGGAAAGATGTAACATTCCTTGAGGATGATGTATGGCTAAGTGATTTGGCTTTTCTGGTGGACATAACTAAATACTTGGCAGACTTGAATATCAAACTACAAGGAAAGGAACTGCTGGTGCACAACATGTTTGAATGTATTTCTGCATTCATCCTGAAACTGGATCTTCTTCTGAAACAAATGGCTAATAAAAGGATTGTGCACTTTACAACATTGTCATCAAGGCCTGTCGAAACAGTGGACCATGTCAAGTACTTGACCTTGCTGACCAACCTCTCTGAAGAATTCAATACCAGGTTTGATGATTTCAAGAGACATTCTGAAGAGATGAAGATATTTGGAAATCCATTTGAAATCGATTCTTCCACTGCTCCAGATGCTCTTCAATTAGAAATTATTGACATTCAGAGCCACAGTGATTTAAAGATGGCATTTTCTCAAAATGACTTAGTTACTTTTTATGCCAAGTATGTTTCTGCAGAAACATTTCCGAATTTAGTGAGACTTTCTCTTAGAAATATCTCTCTTTTTGGTAGCAGCTACTGCTGCGAGCAGTTGTTTTCCAGAATGAAGCATGTTAAGGCTAAATCCAGATCTCTCCTTTCCGATGAACATTTATCTGGAATACTTCGAATAGCAACTTCGACGGTTGGAGCAGATATAGATTGTCTGTGCAAGCAAAGACAATGTCAGACCTCTCATTAAATCTGGATCTGTACAGGCTTATAAGAAAATATATAACTTACATTATGGTATGCACATTTTTACTCTATTATCTTTTTTGGTTACAATGTATTTGGCCCTCTAACTTTGCCTAACGTTGTCTTTTGGCCCCCGAGCCAAAAAGGTTGGACAAGCCTGCTCTACGGGTTCTTGTTTGAAATCTACTTGAGGTCTTGAGATAAGGTCTTGCCGCTAAGTGAAAAGCCGAGAACGAGAAAGTCGAGGTCTCCGTTACACCTAACATAATTTATGCTAGCTAGGAAAGCTTTGGAGAATACTTGCTGGTTAGCTACATTGGTTAAAGCGTACATCAAGGCGCCTCTGTCCGTGAAGATGCCGGTTCGCATACCAATAATGTCTTATTTCAGAGATTTTAATCTCTGGCTAGCACGGTCCGTACACAGGGACCTTAATTGGCGTGGCACACATTCAAAATGGCAGCGATGGTGAAGGATCTCACCTGATAAATTCATTGAAAATTGATCAGGGTCGAGGCCATACGGTCGCTGTAGAAAATCATATACATTTATTTACTGGGTGCTTTAGAAAAGTTTAGAAGCATATGCTTAGCCATTTTACAGCAATACACTTCTTTCGCTTTCAATTCAATGACTTTGGATACCATTCGCTTTCTTAAGAAATGCCTACACCACTAACCATTTCAATCATTTACTAATTTCAAGTTCCAGAGTAGAATTTGCAGTAATTCGTAGAAACTTGAGAAAGAAATCGTATACGTCCTAGAATGTAGGGCTATTCTGTTGCTAAAGAATTTTAATTATCGTTCTTTCAGGACAGTTCATTAATTGCTTTAATTACTAATAGCAAACCTTTGTGAACTCACTCGTACAAAGGCCTTTTTGAGTAGTTTTCTCCGTGCATGGCTATATTTCAAGACTTTGTATATGGCCAACTACATCCCAGATATTAATGCAGAAGAGTCTAGAGACATCTGGTATTAATTAACTAATGACTAATAAGGAAAAGATTGTGCGTGGACATATATCTGGCCATTAGGAATCACCGTTCAGTGGGTCAGTAATCAAAGACTATCAAGTCTAAGCACAGACTTCCACTGGACCAGAAACCACAGGAGAGTAAATGAACACAAAGGAACAAAGAAAATGACCTCGAAATACATAGGATACTTAGCTACGATGTTTGATATGTTGACTAAATATGCACATACATACATACACAGATACATACACAGATACATGCATACACACATGCATACACATACATACATACATACACATATACAAACATACACACATACCTACACACACATACTTACGCCACATAGACATATATATATATATACATACACACATACACACATACACATGCACGCACACACATGCACACAGACACACATATACACATATACAAACATACACATATACTTACACACATACATACATACATACACACATACATACACATACAAACACACATGCACACACACACATATATATATACACATACATACATACACACATACATACACACACATGCGCATACATACATGCACACACATACACACATGCATATACTTACACACATGCATATATATGATGTTTAAAAATAAACTATACAAGTGTTCGGATGCGTATTTGCTTACAAACATGCATACATCTGTGTATTTATATATTATGTGTTCTTACATTTTCAACATAAATAAACACACGCGTCTGCGTAAACGAGATATGACATATTCATAGATATGTGTTTATGTAGACGTCAACTTCTGATATAAACAGTTTGTCGGAGATGCGTGCTTGTCGTGGGAATCAATAACCTGAGTTTAAGACACCCGCGAATCCTCGTGTAGAATTTACTGTACATTACACGTGACGTTGTAATCTACACGTAAATGTAAATGTGCGTGTTTTTCTGTAGCGTATTTTACTCTGGCTTCTGAACTCCAGGACATGCATATATCTCGGTTAAGTGTTGATATCAAGGGTTGGAGTCCATATCAACACGTCAGTGAATATAAGATCGTGTCTGACATGGACTGTGGTGCCTGTATATTCGTTGCAACAGCGGGATCTTGTGTTCAGACGTCTGTCTGATTCAGGATCCGCTGTATTCGGTTTCTGACGGTGGTGGAGGAAAGATGAATGGACTTGGAACAGGTGCTAGACACGATGCACAACAGGTGGCTGGAAATGCGACTACTGGTTTAGATTACGTGTCCTCTGCTCGTTCCATTGTCTCCGTTTAAACCAATGTCTCTGATTGGCTGGCCTCAACAGAATTCTTAAATCCGGAATCCAGATAATCGTTGAAAATGATTTAGAATGTTAGTAACAACAGTGATTGCTACTATAAATAAGGACGCAATCGTGGCATTCTGTTAAAAAGCAATTTGAAGCGAAACTCTACCCAAAAGTTGTGACACGTTACATTATTGCAGTGTATCAATCAGTAATCGCTACAGGATGCCGTAAAGTAACCTCCCTTTTAGGCTCTTACGACAATAACAACAGTATTTGTGGCAGGACAACGCACAGCCAGTTTAACATTAAAATACGTGCAATAAAGACGGAAAATTTGCAGTGTTGTATAGCATTTTTATAGTGTTCCTTCGGTATTATATTAAGTATTGAGCTTCACATTAAAGTACTAGTATGTAAAGGCGGAGGTGGCGGAGTGAGATTCGGGACCATATGCTATTAAACAGTTCTTTGCTGTACAATGTGTAATGTGTGTTTGTGTAATAGTGTATGGAACAAAAACAATCAGATTAGAAGCTAATTGCTGTCAAATGAATTGGAAGACTGAGGAGGAGGATAGTGCCTGGGGTCTGAACTCGAGGAAACAGAACAAGCATGCAGTCATCATTAGCCAATTAAAAATCGAGACTAAAACAACATCTTGTTTGATAATGTGTTTGCCCCAGACCACCAAACCACCATTTCATGGATTCAGTCACATGGACAGCAGCAATTAAACTCTCTTATGCTTTCCTACACGGCGCTAAATAAATCAGCAGATTTTACAACAGCTTATTACGCTAATTATGCCTATATATTTCACACGGAAGAAGTTCTTTGCTAAGCAAATGGGCGGTCTTGTCGTTTTTCACCCAGCGGAACAGCGGGATTTTAATAATTATAAAAATGCTTTAAACACACATGTTGAGATCAATCAGATAGTCATGTGTGCAGCGCTTTCATGCATGATGTATAAATGCGCTATAAAAAGTGTTTTGATGCACACGTGATACATACAGGATGTCTTGGACCTTGTTGTCTACCTTCGAAATACATACTACCAATATAGTAGCCCATATTTGACATAGATACGTGGCATTCTATGAGCCACGACTGCGAGGGATGGGAAAGTAAAATGCCAATGTCTGGATCTATTTGATCCTCGAGCTAAGTCCTCGCTTGCTCAGCAGAGGGCTTTTGCTGTTGTTGGCCCATCTCTATGGTATAAACTTCCGCTATCGTTTCGTGCAAGGGTCACTGTTGGTGATAGAGCTCAGTCAGCTCGTTGTTTAAAGACGATCTTATTTCCCCGGAGTTCTCATGCTGAAAGCACCTCTGAGTAGTTCGTTCTGTAAGAAGCGCTATATAAGTTATCAAATACAATACAATACAATGTGTTCCAGCTAACGCTAGGTAATCGTTCATGCGGTAGACGTCGCCGCAATACCCGTCTGAAGTCTAGAGCCTGTCGTCATCTAACGGCTTCTACAACTATGGAAGTGTACTTCCGGACGCCATACTATTGCAGTGTTCTGATAACATTACACTTTGCATGTAGCGTAATTTATATGATTCCCATTTGTCAGTCCATAGGTAGCGCAAGATGTCTCGAGTAGCGATATTAGTTTCTGATTACAGTTGTCCGATGAAGTGTTAGCGACTTAATTTTCTTGCCCTCGGCATTCAAGGGCGGACTCCGGATACTTTATCTCCGGTCGAGTGTCTACGCGTGTTCTCATTTAGAGCTGAGTAAACTAGAGGGCGCCAACGACACATAAATTACGAAATATCTGTCCGCTGTGGCGGGGTTTTGAACCAGCGACCTTCGGACGGGCCTTCGAGTACACTAAACACGGCGCCACTCATACCAGGCACGACGCCTGACACCAGGGTCTCGAATCTGGGGGCAGTCGATGTCAGGCCCTCAAGGGGCGACCAGATAAACGCTTGGCCGAAAAGCACGCGATCAGGTGTCAGGCGGACTGATAAGAATTCTATAAAGTCAACAACAGATAGGAAGGAGGACGATGTGTACATCTACAGGCGACTGACTGATCGCAAGGCGTCGCTGCATTACGTGTGACGCCCTATCTTCTGCCTGCTTGTCTAAGACATAACATGTAAACATGCATGCGCTCGGATATTTATGTATGCTCACTGAAAAAGAGAAATAAAAAGGATGACAAACAGAATGAAAGACAGAGATAGAGGGGGACTCGATTCGAAAGAGTTAAATGTTAAATGTAGATGTACACGGTTTTTATATAGCGACCGCATAGCCTTGACCCAAGCTAAGAGAGAGAGAGAGAGAGAGAGAGAGAGAGAGAGAGAGAGAGAGAGAGAGAGACACTGCTAGAGACAGAGATAGAGAGATAGATAGATAGATAGATAGATAGAAAGATAGATAGATAGATAGACAGACAGACAGACAGACAGATAGATAGATAGATCGATAGATAGGTCGATAGAGAGAGAGACAGAGAAGGAGAGAGAGAATAACTAAAGAGTTGAAGAAAGAAAGAAAGAAAGAAAGAAAGAGGAAGTGAAAGAAAGGACAGAAAGACAGATCTACGACGAAAAGAAGAAAAGGAGAGACAATATGAGAAATACAAAGAAAAAGAGACAAAGAAGGAAAGAAACAAAGAAGGAAAAAGAGCGAAACAAGAAGACAGAAAAAGATCTAATACAGTCAGAGCAACACAGGGACAAAGAATTCAAGAGGAGAAAGTTGAAGATACAAAGAGGAGCAGACAAAAACGAGAAGCAGACAGGAGTGGGAACGAAAGAATTAAACAATAAAAGACAAAGCAACGAAAGATAAGCTGCTGAGACAGACATACTGACAGACATCCAGAGAGACCGACAAACCTGTGGAATGACTGACTGACTGGCTGGATTCAGCAGCTGGTGTCAAAGTCACAATGGCATCCGGGGCCCACAGTTTATGCATGTACAGCCAATGTCTGCCGCTATACTCATATCCTACGACCATCATATACTGTGTCCAGTGTTTACGCCCACATACATTCATGCTTACAATAAGAGTAGTCTCGTATATACACACGCCTCATCCGTTGTTTACTGTTGGAAATATTTCCTCGGGACATATATTTATGTGCGTAATACATTTGTAAATCTCCTAGTTTTAAATATAACTCTTAGATGTCGTATTGACGCATACATGTGTTATCAACGTACAGCGTTTTTTCAAATGCTAAGGCACTTTAGAATGCAGACAAATATTTACTGTAGAAAATTTAAGTAAGAATAATTCAGTCACTGTTGTGGTGCTCCATATTTTTTTATAGTAGGATAGCAATGGCGTGTTACTGAAACCGTGAGACAAGTTAGAACAGCAGCGAATTACGACAATTATCTGATCCATCGTACTCACCAACACTTCACTTTTTGCAATTTCTGCGCTGGTCTTTCACTCAAAACTGAAAACATTACTTTTCCAAAAATTTTATCCTGATTCTTCCTCTTCCCCTTTATCTCTCTTCCTGCTCCAATTTCAAACAATATCCACCGTAGCCGTCCGACTGTCTGCCTGTCTGACTCCTGGACCTTGACCTGGAACCGAAAACTTTGTGCCTATTGATTTTTTTTGATTGAAAGCCTATGAATAAGCTGGTTCCTTAGCTTTCGTTGGGCGCTGTATAAATCTCAAGATTATGATTACTAATTAACTCAGTAGTACTACTAAACAGATATTCGCATCCTTCTTTGTCGAGATCTATTGAAAACGGTATGGAAGTTGAAGTCCCTTAACAACAAGTGCCGCTTCAGTAATTGTTTAGAAAGAGGAGTCGTTCGTTAAGGACTTCCGCAAAGAGAAGGAGCGAGGGTCAATCAAATACGGACAGGAAGTGGGGATATGAGGAATGCGGACGTCCGATTATACTCTTTGTACACATAGTTACAGTATTACAGTCTTAAACACTAACTTCAACCAGGCAGGAGACAATGTATCTAATTAAGAGTCACTGTGTAGGATGCGGCCGTATCAAAGTACCCCACATCTTAGCACAGTCAGCCCTGCAAGATCATCAGGGTTACCTAATCTCAACCTTAGTACTCCGCGGGAGAGCGGACTTGCGTCAAGAGGGAAAGCGAGTGTAAGGCCAAATGTGAACCGTTTGTCCACAAGGAGAGTAGGCAATTTATTATTTGCGAACGTCTTTCATGACGACCCTAGAGGCGCCTCATAAATGTTATCCCACCCTCGTATAAATACCTGGTGAGCGTGGGTACGGATAAAGCCTGGGATGCTAATGATCCAACCAGCGGCCCACAGCACATGATAAAAAACAGGAAGAATGTAGGTTCTGATTTTAAACAAAATCTAGCTGGCGCATCCCACACTGATCCTAATTAGAGTGACTCGTGAACAAACTGTCGATGACTTCACTTAATAGTTAAACATTAAAAATTATTTGTGCAATCTATTCCAACAGAAATACGTCAGCCAGTTGCTTTGTTTTAATTTTTGCATATTTAATTTAATTGTTTTATTTTGTGTATACAGCTGCCTATTCGGTTCTTCGCCGTATGTAGTAACTGCAGACTAAACTCTTCAAGCAACCTCATCGTCTATTAAAATAATGGGATTCTCTAGCAACTTAACTGTCCTCTCCCTGGCCTTTGTGACTGTCCTTCGCCTGTCCTCATCCAGTCCCCTTCGCTACGAAATCGCTGAGGAACTTCCCAACAACACCATTGTAGCAAACGTCAAGAACGACCTCGCGCAACGCTCCAGGCACTCGCCAGCCACGCTCTCCGTCCTGCGCTACCGACTGCGCAGCGATAGTATCTACTTCCGCATCGACGCCGTAACCGGAGTACTCCGCACAAAGTCCGTTATCGACCGAGACGAGCTCTGTTACATGAGAGACATTTGCGAGATCACTGCTGATGTCATCGTCGGACCTCAGCAGTATTACGACATCGTGGCAATTGTCGTCAGCATCATAGACATCAACGATAATCCGCCTCGATTCCCGAAGGACTCTGTGCGCGTCGAGGTGCTCGAGTCGATTGCCGTTGGGGCAGCTTTTCCGCTGCCGTCCGCCGATGATCTGGATGGAGAGGACTTCGCTGTCAAGGAATACCGGATGGAGGATCAGGGACAAAGGAAATTCCGGCTGAACTACACGAAGCAGGCTGACGGATCGGACCAGGCAAGGACATGATACTATTTGTCTTGTTTTGGAGCTTCAGCCGACTCTAGTTTAATTTCTATGAGCAGTGTCACGTGGCATGCTATAGCATTACTCTGTTTAAATTGTACCATACAGTCAATCATACCTATTCATACATAATGTTAGAACTTCTGTCATCATCATCATCATCATCAACAACAACAACAACTACTACTACATCATCACCAGTTTCTGACGCCGAACGCTTGGTGGTGATATTCGCGAATAAATGATCTCCATTATTTTCTTTCATTTGTCAAAATCAATGTTGTTCTAATGTTTAGTTCAAGTCTAGTTACATCTTCAACTATGCTGTTTATCCAAAGTAGTCGTGGTCTTCTTTCGCATCTCGTTCCTTCGCATCTTGCATATAATGCATAGAACTTCCTTATCCCTGCTGCAGTAATACACTATTGTTGGACTGGTGTTGTGCCGTCCTTCTGGAACAGTCTTCCTCTGGAAATTCGACCACTTCCTCCTCTAACGAGTCATGAAACATTCTCAGCCCATCTTAAGATGCACCTTTTGGAACTGCTAGAAAGTCTTGCCGCAGCGCCTTTGTGAGTTTCTTAAGATGCGCCATATAAGTTTTCGGATACATACATACGTACAAACTACTTACCAATCAACGGCTCTCCAAACAGATCTTCAGTCCAGTCAAGTAGTCAGTTGCGGTAATTTACATGTGACATTACATACCATGGTCCTAGCGTGCAGCATCTCAGACTACATAAAGGTGACAGTTGATTCCGCTACAGGTGAGGCTGCGCCTTATCGAGTCGCTGGACCGTGAACAAGTGTCCAATTACTCGATGCGCATCATTGCCTTGGACGGTGGCACTCCAGCAAGAAGCGCCGTCCTTGAGGTGTTGATCGTCGTTAAGGACGCCAACGACAACCCTCCGCAGCTGGATAGAGAGAACTATGAAGCGAACCTCGAGGAGAACCTGCGCCTGGGAACGGCTATTCTCCAGGTCAAGGCCGAGGACCCTGACGAAGGGATGAACGGGAATCTGACTTACGCCTTCACAGAGGACACCCTGATTTCCCACGGGGATATCTTCGGGATTGTGGCGGACGACGGGTGGATCTTCCTCAAGGGACTCGTCGACTACGAGAGGGAGAAGAGCCTCGTGCTGACCGTCGTCGTTGCTGACCAAGGATCGATGCCGCTGACCGCCTACGCGAGGGTGGTCATCTATGTGTCCGATGTCAACGACAATGCGCCTCTGATCACTGTCAACAACATGCCAGGAAGACGGAACACCGAGGTATGAGACAAATGCACCGTTCAATTTTATCTATCTGCCCGGCTGTCTGTATGTCTGTCTCTGTCTGTCTGTCTCTGTTTGTCTGTCTCTGTTTGTCTGTCTCTGTCTGTTTCTGTCTGTCTTTGTCTGTCTCTCTATGCCTGTTTATGTTTGTCTCTGTGTCCAGCTGTTCTTTTCTCGTCTTTGCTGCTTGCTATGGATACATTGCTTAAGGGACTAAGGTATACTCGTCCCTCGTCAAGTGATCAAAAGCACAAAGCATCCTGACCGCGATGATAATGTTCATGATGTTGCTGCTGTTGATTGTTGTTGTTGTTGATGATGATGATGATGACAACGATGATGATACTGATGACGAAGACGGTGATAATGATGATGATGATGACGATGACAACGATGACGATACTGATGACGAAGATGGTGATAATGATGATGATGATGACGATGACAACGATGATGATGATGACGATGATGGTGGTGGTGATGATGATGACGATGATGCTGATGCTGTTGTTGTTGCTGCTGCTGCTGCTGCTGCTGATGATGATGACCAACTTTATGACCAACCTTGTTTGTCAGTCAGTCGATCTGTGGAAATCTAAACGAAATATTGGTGAAATATGTTGAGAATAACAGTTAAGACACTTTTGAAAATCTAACAAGAATGTTGGTGAAATACTGTGAGAATTCCAGTGGAAAAATACTGATGGCAACAGTTGCGTCTCTGTTGTTGAGCAGTAATTTCTGAGAAAGCGAAATCATCTCTGATCTGGGGTGACAGTTCGAGGTTGCATCTCAGCCTCTGAAGGCACCGTCCAAGGGTTCACAGATGTTAGGGATAGGTCACGGAGGTAAACCCATTTGGGTAAATCACTGGCTTATGGGTCAGTGCGGGTCAAACCGGCTAACTTCAGGACATCTTCAGTTGATTAGCCACAATTGATTGGGACACTCCTCACGGAGACCAAAAGTAACCGCAGCTTTTGAAGGGACTCAACTGCGATATCGCTTCCACATGCAACTCTACTCTTCCATCCAGGGCACCTCCAGGCCCTTAAGCCGAGACGCAGGGACGAAACCATCCGTCTCCCATAAGTAAGCTTCTATCAGGCTGATTAGAGAGAGACGACAACATAAAAAGACTCGTAACTGTTTGAGCCGACCGCCTGCCACATGAGACTAGGGAGTCTGAATAATAATGATCAGACTACTTACTAATCGAACCGGTCTACCATGAGAAAGCTACTGTTTCTTCTTGTTCGCTCCCACGATCGATTGTTTTGATAAAGGTATCTGCTGTTTCAACAACAACAACACGAGATCATTATTCATTTATATCATTTTATATTTATTATAAGTAAGTAAGCAAGTAAGTATATTCTTTATTAACCAATAGCTAATCGCACATTGGTTTACAAGTTTTTAAGAACACAAGAAAAACTTAATATACATACAACATCCTAATAATAAAACATTTACGTGTTAAATTATCAGCGGGAGGAGTAATACGATCATGGGTGTGGGGCCATAGGGAATAACTGAGGGTCATGCTCATTATAATCCTTATTTATATGCATGTATTATTCTGAATATTTTTGTAGCGCCTATCCAGGAGCCATGCAAGGCTGTTTACTTTTACTAAATGTCATTGGTTTAACCAGTACTACTACATTGACACCGTGAGTGTTAAATAAGTATGCGTGCTTATATTGTAATCGTTATCGTATCGTAATTCCGAGATTTCTACAGCGCCCAACGAAAGCCACGTCACGGGGATCAGCTTATTCACAGGCACTCAGTCAAAACCAAATCGATAGGCAAAGGGGTTCGGTTCCAGGTCAAGATCCAAAAGTCAGGCAGAGATACAGTGTGACAGCTACGGTGGGTGGTGTTTGGGATTGGAGAAGAGAGAGAGAGAGAGAGAGTGAGAGAAAGAGAGAGAGAGAGAGAAAGACTGATATATATATTTATTTATTTATAAGGATTATAATGAGCACAATAATATATATAATATATATAATATATAATATATAATATATATAATATATATAATATATATAATATATATAATATATATAATATATATATATTGTATATATAAGGAATCATTTAACCTCTTGGCTGCCGTTATGACGAGCGGCGCTTGTCCGGAATTACCTGGATGACGTGTGTCGTTATGAAGAGTGGCACTCAGTGCTGAGTGAGGCACTGGAAGCACTGGCCATAAATCACAGACTAGTCACGCGATTGCCAGCAGAACATTTTGCTACAATTGTTGAAGAATAGTTGATGAATTCTGGATAATTTACTGAAGAACAAGCGCTTCGTTTGTTAAAAGTGGTTGCAGTGAGTTAGAAAAAAATGATATTAGCCCCGACAAAATAGTGATGAATAGATTAATGTCAATAAAATGGCACCGATCCAATATCAGGCATACTCAGTGAAGTGGTACTGAGCATACTCAGTAAAAGTAGTACTGAGCATACTCAGTAAAAATGATACCGACTATACTCAGTATGGATAACAAACAAACAATATATATGATATAAAATCAATAAACAAATTTGGTTGTTTAATTGTACTATTATGAATGACAGTCATTTCAATAGCGAATCTAGAACCGAAACCACAACTGCAACATGTTATTTATGTGTGTAGGTCACGGGGTAGTTTAACCCCGTTAGCCATGTGGCAGCCAAAGAGTTAAATTTAGCCTTTGATTAACCCTAACCCGGACCATAGCCAGAACCCTTTCGGGACAATAATTTATGGCTACACGAATACGTGACTACGTGACTATGTGTGCGCGTGTGTTCAAAATATTACACGGATCAAGTTATTGTTGAACTATACAGTTGAAATCTTGTTGCTGGACGTTGGTTCTGGTAATTATTAGAATTAGAGTTGGGGTTAGGGTTAGAGTTACATGCATGATTCTAATTCTGATTCTGATTCTAAGAATTGCAAAGTAAGAGGAGACTGTCTTGTTTCGTAGGTACGAGAGTTAGAGTTACTTGCATCATTCTAATTCTAATTCTGATTCTAAAGAATTGCAAAGTAAGAGGAGACTGTCTCGTTTCGTAGGTACGAGAGTCATAGTTACATGCGTGATTCTAATTCTATTTCTGATTCTAAGAATTGCAAAGTAAGAGGAGACTGTCTCGTTTCGTAGGTTCGAGAGTTAGAGTTACATGCGTGATTCTAATTCTAATTTTGATTCTAAGAATTGCAAAGTAAGAGGAGACTGTCTTGTTTCGTAGATTCGAGAGAACCTGTTGCCCGGCGCTCTTGTGGCGCACATCATTGTCTCCGACGCCGACGGTGGAGACAACGGAAAAGTGGAATGTGCCATCGACAGTTCGCGCTTCCGACTGGTCACTCTCCAGGACACGAACTCCGAATACAGACTGGTCAACGCCGTCCAGTTCGACCGCGAACAGCGACCCGAAGAAACGCTGACCATTTCCTGTCACGATCGTGGAACTCCGACGGAGCTGTCTTCCTCGCTGGCGATCAAGGTCAAGGTCGTCGACGAAAACGACAATTCTCCGAGGTTCAAGGACGACCAGATCACCGTCCGCCTGAGGGAAAACAACGCCAACGGGACCCAGTTAGTCAAGCTGAACGCCACGGATGCAGACGAGGGAGCCAATGCAGAACTGGA
The DNA here is from genome assembly GCA_964023275.1 of Norana najaformis. Lineage (NCBI taxonomy): Eukaryota > Metazoa > Annelida > Clitellata > Crassiclitellata > Hormogastridae > Norana > Norana najaformis. The sequence continues at coordinate 20,106,333 of OZ029928.1, forward strand.
TTTCAGGATCGAACCCCTAGGGAACAGCCCGCTAAATGCAATCGCTATCAACCCGCACCGCTTCGTCATCGCCACCATCAGATTCGACTACGAAGAACGCCAAGAGTACTCGTACCTAATCGTGGTTACTGACCGTGGCACGCCGTCACGGTCCAGTTCCGCTCGACTGGACATTCGGATAGAGGACGTGAATGACGAACGACCCTCCTTTGAAGTGGACAGCTACGTATTCCGTACCGTGGAGAACCTACCGATAGGTACGGTGATCGGTAGAGTACGTGCCTGGGATGATGATCGTACTCTGAATCATAGAAACATCTACTACTCGTTCGTCGATGCCACTCCCTACTTGTCCATTGATCCAGTCAAAGGAGAGATCGTCAACACGAAGGTCATCGACAGAGAGGAGTCGTCGTTCTTGAAGGTCAAGGTCCGTGCCTCGAACAGCCCAGATCCTTCAATCTCTGGATCGACGAGCAGCGAGGTCAGCGTGAAGTTATATGTCGACGATGAAAATGACAATTCACCTGTTATCACGTTTCCAAGTTCGTTGAACAGAAGCATCGTACTTCCGCCGCTGAAGGAAGTGAGGACCGGCCATCGCCTGGCGAAGGTCGAGGCCTTTGACGCAGACGAAGGACTCAACGCAACGCTCAGCTTCTCCACAGACGAAACCACCGATGCAGCGAGGTACTTCGGCGTGGAAGCCAGTACAGGGTGGATAACGATCACGGACGATTCAGTCGAAGATGCCATAGCCAAAGTAGGGGTCTTTAACTTGGTCATAAGAGTGGCGGATAGGGGTAATCCACCGAGGTCCTCGACGGACACCCTCGACATCATGGCGATTCGTTCACCGGAAGTATCCGTCGAGCATTCGCGTAGTCCGGACGCCCTCGAGAGTGGTTGGATGATCATCGTTATTGGGGTTGGATGCGGAGTGCTCGCCATCTCTGTCGTTGTCGCCGTGGCTCTGATCTGCGTCCGGGTCCATCGATGCAAGATCAAGAACAAACACAAGTACAACTGTCGACTCGAGGCCAACAGAGCTACCTCCAGCGGAAGTCTTAATAAGTACGGCCCCCGGACGAATGGGGCCGAAGGGGGACAGGCCGAGGTCTTCGCTGGCCAGGGGTTACGAGGGAAAGGCAAGAAAGGAGTGAGGTTCAATCTGGAAAAGGAACAGGGTCCTTGCATTAGTCCACCCATCACGGACACAAAACTTACTTGCCCGGTTAGTTTCGAATATACCGCTCCAAAATTAAACTCTTTTAAACTTAACTCACTTTGTGATATGTTTGCTAAATAATTTATTTTAATTTAGTATTGCGGGTTTGCGTTGATTTAAAGACTCAGTTTTCACAAGACTTACCTTTTCTAAATTGCTTATCGAAAGTAGGCTGCCTCTCTATCTGTCTGGACTGACCTTCTGGATATTGATCTGATTGCGGCTTGGCTTTAATGTATCATCGGTTGAAGCTTGCGCATTAGACACCGGTGCAATAGAAGTCACTGATTACCATTACAAGGAAGTTACTAGTGAGAAATCCTGCTAAGCTGGTTAAAATTATTTAAAAAGACGATACGAGTTTAGGGTCGCGCCTTTGCCGTGTATCAGTACCTGTGAATAAGCCTGTGAATAAGCTGGTACCCGCGAATTAGCTTTCGTTGGGCGCTGTAGAAATCTCAAGATTACGATTACAATTACCCTGAGAAGTTCGCTAATGACAGACCTAATCCCTTGACTTCTTCTTGGCCTCTGTTCCGTCTGCCCCACATTCCGAGGCGCAGAAAGGCTACGAATTGTTTATGCACAAAATGCGTTTCTGTTCGACTGTTAAAACAAGCGCTATATAAATATTATAATATAGCGCATGATCTAATTATTTCAAATCTTTTCTTAGACCGTATTATCAGGTTTTGCTGACACATTATGCTTATTTGTTGGGGCTGGGAATTTCTCGGAATTTATAGAAATAACGCCACCCATCTACTGTATATAGAAGCATTGCGCTACTTAAATGTTCGACGTTCCAGTTTCCGGACGAGTGCGCTTTTCATCGTCACGAAAGCTCCGCCTCTTCGAACGACTCCACTCCACCAGACTCTGTCAACGAACCGCTCTACACCTTCAGAAGCGTTGCCAACGGCAACCGGTACACGCCATGTCCAGTTGAGTCCATGGCCAGGCTTCAGCGTCAACCACAGCCCATCATACTTCCGATGCTTCAGCCGAGGAATGGAACCCTGAGGAAGGTCGATATCCCAAAGATCGATCCAAATCTGTTCAAAGTCATTGACGATCAGGTACATTGTCCACTAAATAGCCATCAAATGTCTAACTGAATACAATACCCTCCTGGTAGTGATCATGATACTGTTGTGGTAGCGGAATAGTGATGATGCTGCTGCTGATGATGATAACGATAACGCTGCTGCTGCTGCTGCTGATGATGATGATGGCGACGATGATGATGAAGATGATGATGATGCAAGGAGCAAGCATCATAAAGCTAGCAAAAATGACCCATGGACATCGCCATAAATGCCTGCTATAATTCTTTAGCATCACGTTAGATGTCTTGTCCTGACGTTTCTGGATATTGAAACAGCTGAAACAACATACTAAATCGCCTGAATTCTAAGCTCCATAACGCTCGGCGTCATGCAGCTTGGATGAGGTCTATGCCATGCAGAAATATAGGCCTACCATCCAGAAGCTGAATCTTCTGTGGTGCAGCTTTTGTTGGGGGCTGAGAAGTTATTCTTTGATTTTCATCGTTACATTCTTCGCCATGAATTCTTTACACATCGGATAGCAGCGCTGACCGTTGTAACAGGCCCATGTCTCGCCCTACTTAGCTTATCTGGATTACATTTCTTCACGTTAAGTTCGAATCCAGTAGCTTAATTAAGACAACGATGTGGTGTACCTCCGCTGTATATACTGTAAAGCATTTCCTTCACCGCATTGTTCTGAGTCCTGCCTGGCAAGAGCGAGTCTTACAGTCTGAAGCTGAAGAGGCGTCTTGAACAGGTTGCTACTTGTGACACGTGTCAACAATCGGACTTCATTTCCTCGTTCGTGTTTGAAATATTGATATTGCTTCCTGGTTCCTCCCTCCGCATCGAGTGCACGTGTCGATGGCATGACTACTGCTGCCTCTGACACGGGGCACCTGGGTGCCAAAACTGGGTATCTAGTGACTGGGGTGGCAACAGGTGTCCGCAAGAACGGGAAGAAGGTCAGCGACCGGTGATGAGATGCACATGGCCTGCTGATGATGCTGGGCTTTCCATCCGTGCTTGACATGTGTTGTGATTTCACACGAGGAAGTGTGGCGCGTTAAAACATAGCAGGAAACATTCCAAGTTCTTAGGGAAACTGCCATCATAATCGTCGCTGTAGCCAAAGCATTTGTAAACATCATTATGAGCACCACCAGCAGCATCATTTTCATCGTCATTGTGATCATCATTATTGACGGCATCGTTGTCACAATAACCCTCATTACTGCAAGCACGGTTGCCTTCATTACCGTCATAATTAAGTTTGCTTTCTAGTTGTCAGTTGTATATCCGACTCTAATGCACGGCTAACCTTACTCTGCCTGTACTTAAGTTACGTTGCTTTAGTTACCTGAAGTAAAAGAGTATGTACAGTATGTGTCTGCGTGTCTTTTTGTGACCGTAGGCTGGTCCTGTGAGGAGTCCGTTTTATTCAGTCGGCGGAAGGTCTTCGTCTCTGGCCGAGCGATGGTCCAGTGGTTCGCTACCGGACAGCGGTCGAGGTCCAAGTGATGAGGATGACCCCGTATTCTACCCAGGCTCACAGGAACCGTTCTTCCCCGCCGAATCTAAGGGTAAATTCTATCGTTACATCCACATACGCTATAGAGGTGTGTTGCGATGGAACATAATATGAGGCGCTTAGAGCCATAGTGGCTTAACTCTAAAATTTGCTTTTATGGAGTTTACGATGCCAATAAATTCATTTGCTACCTAACTTTCAAATACCAGACTGGCCTAACCAACATTCTTCTTTCTATTACCTGCATAAAACATGATCACCTGATTTATGCTTTTCTCAAAACTACTTCCAATGGGGTTGAGGCACTCTGGCGCTCAACGCCTCATATGCTTGTCGCTATACCATGTAGAGTCCCAAACGAAATTCCTTAAACGGACGGATGATTTGCTCACAAGACTTAGTTCACATTGGTTCTATCAACCTGGGCATATGATGCTGGTTAGCCACAGCAGTCCCATTCCCAACCAGCATACACGTGTACTTTGCACAACATTATCTCAATGTGTTTGTGTGCTGGATGGGTTAATAGATC
>OZ029928.1:20110685-20230685 GCA_964023275.1 Norana najaformis
GATCTATTTTGATTGTAATTATAATTATAATTTGAGGTATATAAAGCGCCTCTCAGAGGATAAACATGCAATCCAATGCTACCTTATTGACTTTCCTGAGTGAACAGGTGCTGAACCGTTTTATTATTTTCTGTTGTTTAATGTTCACTTGTATTTGACAGTTTCATCATTTTCTTCGTTTTTCAGTTTTATTTAATTGCAAGTACATTATTGGGACAATCTTGAACTCAAGGAAATTAATGCATCAATATAAAACCGAAATAATTGAAGAGTAGGCCTAACCGTGAAACAGTAAATTTAGAAACAGGCAAATAACAAAACGAAGAAACTGTTCGTTCAGGCAAATTAATATTCTTAATCGTAATCGTAAACTCGAAATTTATAAAGCCCTACCTAAAGCTAAGCGCTGTGCACCAGCTTATTCACAAGCGCTGCGTCAAGTCCGTGGGTTGTCCAAAGATGCCATGTAAAGAACAAAGTCCGGTTCCCGAGAGACCAGGTAGAGGAGGGAAGAAGAAGCTAGGTGGATTGTGCTCAAACTGAGAGAAATGAGAAGAGTGATCAGGGTTGGATTTGTTGAAAATGTGAAATCAGTTTTGATTGGAATATCTAAAGAGTAATAAAGCAAAGGATCAAGGAAGGGATAAAAGGAGCAGAGAGTTTGCAAAATTCAGGAGATATATAGTTACAGAGTGGAGGTACAGTGTAGCGTATGGATCGGTTAGAGAACTTAAGATGAGTAGCTGCATAGGGACAGGCAAGAGTGAGGTAAGAGGATCAATGAGTAGAGCGAATATCGCAGCATTGCTTTGCATGCAACTCGTCTTTGTGTTCTATGACCCGTTGGTGTAGTGGTATATTCTGTTCCTCGTATCCGTAGGGTCGCGGGTTCAAATGTGCCTCAAGCCAAGCCTAGAACTTTGGTCAAGTTGCTCACCCTCAATTTTCTGTTACGAAAGGCAACGGAAAACCACCTAGCTCATCTCTTCCAGGGTGGCATAAAACCATTAGACCTGCGATCGGGCAGACAACTCATCATCATCATCATCATCATCATCATCAATTTAAAATAGCTCAAGATTATCCGAATAATTTGTACTCGCAATTAATTTTGAATTATCTTTATGGCCTTCTGTATTTTCGTCTTGTTTTTCATGATATGTATAAGCTCTTGTTTTTAATGCTTAATGCTTTGTTTTTATGTCATAATCGCTGCAAACATTTTTCACGGTCAGTGCAATGGTTTGAGTCCAAAGAACCCAATATATCTAGAATCAGTTGGATTCCATTTGGAAAATTATTCTTTTCTTGTATACTCAATTGTTTAGACATTACACCTTTACCTATTCATTGCAAATACTATAGTGTTACTCTTTCAATTTCGATGTTAGCTCTTTGAAGCGTTGTCGTCTTATTTTCATGTATAAGTATGCAAGTATATTGGGTATGGTGCCAGTTTGGGGATCAATCATTTAATAACAGTTCACCAATAACTTATCACAAAAACAACAATCATTACTAATCTAAGAGAACTGTTGCATAAGGTTATTCGTTTTATTTCTTACACCTGTTTTATAAAGCTGTATTAATTTAGTATGAAAATGTGATGTTTAGGAATGTAAATGAACTTTAATTTTTGCTGGAACATTCCTAGTGGAAAGTGAACAGTTCATGGTCCAATGGTTCAGCGAAAGCATGGATTGTAGCCTTTGCTGTAAAAGCGCTATGTATCAGAACACTTGATATAGAGCCCTTTAAGTATAGCATCCATAAAACAACTGCAAGATATTCGTAGCCGTGCAATAACAAAAACTTCTTGCTCGCTTATGTTTGTGTATATACAGTATACTATTCTGTGCATGCATGTGTACACACACATATATGTATACGTATTTATCGAAGTCTGAACGTATCTTTTGACTTGATTAGTGTTTTTCAACAGGTAGGTAATGCTTATGCAATTGCGCCATTAACCTGAAGAAGCGTGAACCAAGATGCTGAAGATACAGTATTTAGCTGAAGAGGAAACTTGATAATAACCACTGAACAACTGAACAAATGTTCAGACGACGAATTGTCAATTTCACCTTAGGGCCAGAATTTGGACAGCGGATGTAGATGCGAGAGGGCACATGCTTTAGCAATCAGCCCTCAACATGGACCCACGCTAACCTGTATTTGGTTATAATAATTAGCAACTTCTAATGCGCCGGTGTCTAATGCACAAGGCCTCAACGGATGGCACACCAAAACCAAGCCGCAATCAGGTCGATATCCAGAAGGTCAGTCTGCACGACAGAGAGGCCGCCTATGGTGGATAAGCAATTTGAAACAGGTAAATGTTAAGTTGAGAATGAAGTGACAGGAGCGACTGAGCAGAACGAACAGACACAGGGAGGAAATACCAGAATTTTGGTCCAGCAACCGAAAATGCTCGTTTACCGAGAACAGTTCTAGGTTATTTAGTGGATGCATGGACGGCGTGGTGCATGGACGGCGTGGGCTTTTCATTTTCTCAATATACATTTTGGCCTATCACTCATTCCTACAGGCGGCTTTTATAAAATATATGCTTTATTGTGACGCATATGTAAATTATCAGTTGATGTTTTCGCGAAAAGAAGAATCGCTAGAGATCAGAACGATCTGTTTTATGAGTTTCGGAACATATAAAGCCAGTCGATTGGCTGGGAGTGTCACTGTTCTGAAATCTTGCTACACGATATTGGGACGAAGACTTAAAGGAAAATGAAGCGCAGCACTTTTCTATTCTGCCTGAGTCTGCTTGCAGTACTTGCGACAACAATAGGTAAGTCGATTTCAGAAGGGAAAATTGCGACATATTATTAGCAATTTCTTTAAAATAAAGCCGCTTCCTCTTTGTGCTCAATAACCATACCTTGAGTTGCTGCGATCAGTTTTGCGTCTCAACCGAGTAATTCCTTGATCTCTCCACTACCCACTGAGAGAGAGAGTTTATCTACAGGCGTTTATTGGGTTCACGATTATCTTAAAGCAGCTCACCAATTTTAGTCTTCATTAATATTAGTATTATTATAAACCTATAGTTGTCCGAAAAGGCCTTTGGCACAACGAGGCCTTATTATACTGGTCCCGCAGTACCGATGTCAAAATACCATGGTCTCAAAGTTGGCGGAATATAGTATTTTAGCTGAGCATCATCATAATCATATTCATTAACGATACAGTATCATATTATTTCAAATCATTTTATCCAGTTTCATTAATGAATTAGCTTCTTATAACTTAGAAATATTCGAAAGAAAAAAAATTGCAAGGGTTTTAAAATAATTATGGTTGGTTGCCCATATTCGGCCACTTCCAAAATCTTTAAAAAATACTGACCGGTTAATGCCCGCAGGAAGATCATAAAAATTTTGTATTCATATTGTCATAAATAGCTAAGTGGAATACCCTCATCACTGACATCGGCGGCTCTTTAGGGATGACCATGACCAAGCCCCGTAACTGAGCCTTTGCACAACCCATCTACATCATCACGAGCTCCTCACTATAAAATACAGCTTCGACTACCAAACTAAACTATTCACCATGCTCGTTGGTCTCCCGAAAAAAATAGATCACGTTTTGACATTAAAATATGACTAATGTTGGAATATAGCTTACTGTGAGTCAAGGAAAGCCATCAAAAAGTTAATAGAATCAAAAAGATGACAAAGGTATTTCGTAAAATACGCCGATGTCCAAAGGTTAGTTAGAAATTTTTGCTAAAATTTTAGTTACACCATGGAAGTAGACACGGACTTTCAAAAGTTCAATGACCATACAAAATACTCAGAAATTTTAAGGAAAAATGATTTCATTTCCTGTGAAGCCCCAACGCTTAAAGAGATCGTTAAGTGTTTAGCAAGTAGACATGGCCCCTTTTGAGAACTCCAGACATTTGATTGGCCTTACTCAGTGTTCAAAATTGGAACGATCAGTTCTTACAATTTAGATCACATTGGTGCCAACATCTCGCTGACCTTATAAATGAACTCTTAAGAAAGTTTCAAATGTTAGATGAATTGTACGCTATCATCTATACAAAGTATCGTATAATATTGTTGTTAACCGCCTCCGAAGATCGAACCCTGGAATTGGATGACTTTATTAGCGGGGCTATTTTAGTCCTTTCTGAGCTTACTTTTTCACGCCTAACTGGAGTTTTCAATTAAGTGTCTTCACATCAGTCTATTGCAAACGGACTGACTCTCTATTGCGACAATAAGTGCGACAATAAGTGCGACAATAAGTGCGACAATAAGTGCGACAATAAGTGCGACAATAAGTGCGACAATAAGTGCGACAATAAGTGCGACAATAAGTGTTTGATAGACGTCTCCAATTTTCATTCCGGAGATATTTATATATATCTGACCCGAAACCTCTCCTTACGAATGTACAATAGAATGATAACTACGACGACGATGATAAGATACTAACGTTTGGTTATGGTGTCTTTATTTATCTCAGCACTTAGCTGCTGGGGGTGCTCAGTCGAGGAAGAAGGATACAACTGCTGCAATGGTGTATTCACGGATCCGCCAACGACTTGCAATGACACGCATCCAGTCTGTCTTACGATGCTTATTTACAGCAATACCAGTGTAAATGAAGGTAGTAAAGAACTTCTGTCAATCTGTGAATGTTTATTTGGTATAAGGCATTTTATAGGGTTTGCAGACTTGATGCGGCAACGTTCACTTTGATATAAATTTGAACAATTCTTATTGCCACATAGGGGACGGTAGACTGATGTTCTGATGCAGAATACAAGAAGAAGGAAACGCTTTAATTGCAGGCTTTCTGGTTAAAATTATTATATCGCCTATACTGTAGTTTTGGAATTGTCTAAAACGTCGTAAGCATACATGTGAAGGTAGGCGGAGTGACGGACGAGCAGAGAAAGTGTTGTTCAAGGATGGTAGAACGTACACAACAGCTGTGAAGAACGTGAAGGGTTCCCCCTAGACATTCACAGTGAGACAGACAGACAGTGAGCGAGAGAGAGAGAGGAATTATTCGAAGCTGCAACATTTAGTTGGACAAAGGACGGTGCTGAAGAAGCAGTCTTGGATAAGAGAGTAAAAATAAGTATAGCTTTGCTGTAAATGTTTCAAGATACATATAGCAAAAAATATGCAGAATAATGAACACTATAATGACACGTTAAAAAAACTACAAAATTAGAGTTTTTTGATTAAAATTTTTCTACGTTTGGGTGTAAATTATGAGTTCGTAGCGCATAGACAGCATGAACGATTTTCATAGACTTTTACTGCAACAAAAAAAACATAAATTATCTTACTTGTTAGACCTCTCATACAATGATTTGAAACAAATAGATTCATACAACTCTGCACCACTCGCTGATATTCGCCGAAAATGGCAAATAATGACTACTGAATCCAAAATTGAGTTTTGCTGGTTGCCAAGTACAGAAAGTAACCTTGGCGATATGTTCCATTTATATCATAGCTATTTAGTGTTGCGTTACTCATGAAGTGGCGCTATGCAAATTTGTTGCGATTACAATAAAAATTACAACGAAACTTCACGGTCACGCCTAACCTTTCTGCATCTACGTGATGTATATATATATACATATATTTGTAGCCGATTGGTTTGAGCTCGCGCCTTGTAACGCGGAGTGTGAGGGTTGGAGACTCGTCTGAGACTGGTACTGTGAAACGAGTATCATGAACTGGTCCTTCAATTATTTAACTCACATTCGTTCAATGCCAACGGTTGATGCTTATCCATTAGATAGTGGCGCTTAATAACTACAGAAATTATTTGTGTATGGTGTAGGTAATTTGCTATTTGTTCATTTTCTAACAGAATGGCGGCCAGCTGAGTTTTTAAGAGGATGTGCGAATCACTCAATGGCGAACAAATTCGACGGCTTGTGTTCCATGTTTGATAACTATGGCAGCAATTACAAAGCTTGCATTGAGACTTGCAGACGAAGTAGATGCAACAAAGAAAAAACTGCGTTTCACTGCCGCAGAATTCAACTGACTAACAGCTCCTTCAATATTCCTTCTGTTTTCATGGGTATATAGAACTTTCCTTTCAGTTTGAATATGATGACCAATTTACGAACTCTTGTAACGTTTAACTGTATGCATTTCCCTCTGATGCAAGTAAATTGAAAATGAGAGTTTTCACACTTTTCTGTCATCGCCGTTCATTAGAAAGATAGTTTTAACATTGTGACTGCATGAATAAGAACATGTTTTTAATATATCAAAGTACGAAACATATCAACTTTAACATTTCAAAGCTCGAGAGGAGAGACATTAAAGCACAAACGAAAACATTCTATTCAACAAAATCATAAGAACGCTTGGCTAACCTTGTACTTTAATCACTAGGTTAAGGCAAAAGGGAAGGGAGCATAGGTTAGGACAAAGGTGAAGGCAGCATACCTGTTTGCATATCTCTGTTAACTTTGTTCAGAAGCATGATTTAAATGTCACATCTTTTCACTGAGGCGCAAACACCAAGGAAACAACAGACATTAAAGTAAAGAATTCCAATATTGCTAATGGAACGTTGAGCATGCACTAAGTTTCTACTCTTCAACTCTTGAGTCAGGAATAGACAAATTTAATGTAGTACAGTGTAAGAAAAAAATGCGCCCTTACGCGGCTATCTAACTGATCTCAAAAACCGCAACATAAATTAAACAGAAATTTGAGCTGATATAAATTAACTGAAAGTTTGTTCCAAGCGGAAGCCTGATCAAGTCACAGTGATATGTGGAAGTGAGTTACCTTCTGTTTACTTCCCAGCTTACTATAATACCGATTTATACTATTTGATGACAAAGGCACACGTGCCAAACAACTTGTAATTAGGAAAATAGAATTTCGCAGACACACTCAAGGAACATACTGATTCCAAACTTAAATGGACTCAATATGGAGCCACCATTCTTAAAACTAAGGTTGAAGCTTTAAACAGAATGCACTTGTCCCTCGTGGATACGCGCTACTATTCTACAAAACTTGGCTTAGAGAGACAGATTATGTGGCACGTCATTCTTTTGGAGTTTCCGAAAAGGTCGTTCGGTGTCGTGGTTCGCCCTCTGTCATGGCTACGTTCTTTCATCTATGGGTGCAGCAAGCAGTAAGTTTTGTTTCCACATGGTCTGACTAATTCATAACCTCTCTTCGTCGTCAACATTGTTTACTCTTAGATCTTTAAATCTGCATTCTCTACATCGCTGATCTTAATCCGTCCCTTCCCTCTCTGGGATTTCGGCTCACCAGCATTCCGATTAACTTCAGGTATAAAACATGTCTACGGCTCATCTGTAAGTACTTACCATACATGTTTTTGACATATGAGACAATTTTTGTCTAGAAAAGCAAACAATGACCCAGTACGGGAATTTAGCTAATGCTGTAAAGAGATGATGCTGTAAACATTAATGCTTTAAAAGCCGAATAACTTGAGCTTCTTCGTATTAGGCTGTCCATACAGTCGCGTGCAATTGTTATTCGCCTTCTGACCACGGGTTCTCTGCTGCCATCAGCCTCGACATTTGAGATAGAGAATAGATCCCCTACTGGCATGCGTATTAAATCAGAGAAGGTTACACTGTGGACTGCACTGTTGTATTGGTCCAGTTATTTTCGTTCCAAACTCATGTGCCTCCAGGTGTAGTATTTCTAAAGACAGAATCAGTCTTGGGTCAGATAAGTTTAAGGTCACGACCCTCATTGTCCTCTGTACAATTTGTCAGTGTTGGACAGTAAGAGGATCTATTCTGATATAATAAGGAAAGGCAGAGACGTAAGTTTTAGCTAGCTGATACTTTCAAGTCTAGTTTGAAGGTTATTTATTAAAGAATGCACTTAAGCCTTTTTAATTTGTTTTTCAATTTAGTGGCGCTTTCAAACATTTTGAATGTCTTTTCCACTGTGTTTCATGCCTTATGAGTTTATTCAGAAAACCAAATGCAGGTTTATGGCAGACTAAAATTGAGTGGAAAGTTGCATCCGTCTGTCCGACAGTACGTGGTACAATTCTCTACGTAGAGGGCGGATTCCCCGTCTCTAGAAAAATTCTCCTTGCAACCGGCGTTCTCTTTTGCGATATATTCCTTTGTGGCGCAAAACGTCGAAGATTTACGAGGATATACCATATCATAGTCTGTAAAGTAATGAAACACATTACTAAGTACAACTACTTCAGATTAATTAATGGGTAAGGCTAATTAACTTTTTGTGATGTCAGAAACCTAATACAATTTGATATAAATTCAGTAATCAAATAAATTCTATGTTAATTTATTCAATTTCACGAAAATACATTTCATCGAAATATTAGTCATTGAGAAAGAATTTAGCTTGAAAGTTTCAAGTGCCATGTACCTTTGACTGTAAATGTGACCACGGTAGCACATTGTGAGTCAATTCCAGGGCAAAAGGTATTTTAGTAATCGCACTGCACAGTACCGCCGCGTTCTACAGCGTCACAGTTGTAGCAATGGAGACATTCACCTTTAAAATCATTGAGTAATGTTTTACTACGCCATATTGAATTCTGCCTTTAGAATGAATTTTTTAAATAGTATTTAACAATACATGATTAGCACTAAAGGTTTAGAAATTTAGTGAAGGTTCGTCAAAGCAATAAATATGAACTTACGTGTAATTCCAAACTTCAATAGTGTTCCAGCTGTTACTATAAGACTATCAATAACTGACAAAAGAACATTTTGATCCCACGCTAGGAACATGCAGTACGATTTCAGTGTATGCCTAAGAGGATTTGTAATAAGGCACTACACAATCGTTTCCTTAATTTTCAACTGAAAATCATTCTAAATTCTTTCGGCAACCCCATCAACATTTCCCATCGCATACGCAATGGTTCTTTAAAGAAACACCCGGTTAGAACAAAACTAAGTCGGCTCCTAAGAACGACGGCATGAAGAACCACAAGACATATCGTTATTATTTGAATGATGCGACAAAAAGTTTCCAGTTTCGATAACCCGTTAGGAGCAGACTGCGTGACTTATCGTTTGACTGTCCAGGATTTAGCGTCACAATTCTTAAACACATCAAGCTGTGACCAGCTGATCTGTTGAATCGAGGCCCTTGAACATGAAACTCAACATTTCGTCGACACACAGTTCTTGCCAAATATCGTCAGTATGCCAAGTTATTTAGTGTTTTTTTTTGGTATAATAACACTGGACAACAAATTTTTACAAAAGTCATGTTACTGAAATGAAATTAGTCAGTTCTTATCAATTTGTATGTGCTGAACACGAATATGACAGTGAAAATGCCGAATTGGCTCTAGTTTTTTGTAATCTGAAATGAAGTAATTTTATATCGCACAATGCATGCCAATAGTGATACACTTACAGTTAATATTTGTAAAAACCAGGTCATAGACTAGTTCTTAGATTTTTTTGCCTGTCTCTTGTACAGCTGTTCGGGAGCATCTCTGCGGAGTGTCCAGCAGTAGTCAGCCAACATTGTAGTGGACCATTTTCCCTGGTACCTTTGCTCCATTGTTGCGATATCTTGATGAAAACGTTCGCCATGTTCGTCACTAACCATACCACAGTTGTCAGGGAAGAAATCCAGATGGGAATGAAGGAAATGCATCTTCAGAGACATATTGCAGCGAAATTTCTGGTACTGCTTGAGCATGTCTTCTACTAGTTCCTTGTAGTTTTCTGCCCTAACATTCCCCAGAAAGTCTGTAGACACTAGACGAAAAGCATTCCATGCTTGTTTCGCATCACCCTCCAGCAAGTTGTTGAAGCGGTCATCTTTGAAGAGTTCTCTAATCTGAGGACCCACAAAAACTCCCTCTTTAATCTTTGCTTCGCTGAGTCGAGGGAATTTTTCATGCAGGTATCGGAAAGCTGGCGAAGTGCGGTCCATGGCTTTCACAAAGTTCTTCACCAAACCTAGTTTGATGTGAAGGGGTGGTAGTAGGATTTTCTGAGCCTCGACCAGAGCTGGGTGCTGGATATTCTTCTGTCCAACTGCCATGTTTTGTCTGGGAGTCCATTCCTTCCGCACGTAGTGCAACTCTCTTGCTCGGCTATCCCACTCACACAAGAAACACATATATTTTGTATATCCTTGCTGCAGTCCCATTAAAATGGCAACTACCTTCAAATCACCACACAGGTGCCATTTGTACCTGTTATAGTCAATGGAATGCAGTAGCTGTTTTAGGTTATCGTATGTCTCTTTCATGTGGACAGCATGCGCTCATGGAATAGATGGAAGACGGTTTCCATTGTGCAAAAGCACAGCCTTAAGACTCAGTGTTGAAGAGTCTACAAAGAGTCTCCATTCTTGTGGGTCATGAGTGATCTGTAAGGCATTCATGAGGTCGTCAATATTGGAACAGAATACCAGATTACCTTCCTTCATAAAGAAAGGTTCCAACTGCTGATGGCGCTTTCTATATGAAGTAATTGTGACATCTTCTTCTAGAAGATTCCATTGTTGGAGTCTTGATCCTAGCAATTCTGCCTTGTTTTTAGATAAGTCCAAATCGCGAACAAGGTCATTTAGTTCTTCCTGTGTTATTCTGTGTGGGGTTGATGATGCACCACAGTGAAAATCGGGATCACTGCACGCTGACGGACCAGGAGAAGAACATGTCGGCTCACCCTTGTCCTCATCAGATGAATCAAGGAAAATATATTCTGCTGGAGGTTCTGGAATAGGAAGTCCATCACCATGTGGAACTGGTCTCAATGCTGACGGAATGTTTGGGTAGACTATTGTCGACTTCTTTTGCTTCGTTTTTCCACCGGAAAGAGGAGGAACCAAGCAGAAGTAACAGTCATCTACGTGGTTGCTTTGCTCTCTCCACACCATGGGAGCTGCAAACGGCATTGATGGTCTTTTGCCATTCAACCACTGTGAAAGCTGTGTTGTACATGTAGCACAGCATATATGCGGGGCCCATGGCTTGTCTTGGTCACCAACCTTGCATTCGAAGTAAGCATGATATGCCATCTTGACTTGATAAGTGATACTTTTCTTCTGGTTGGCAAATGTCACTTCCCCACAAATGTAACAAAAGTTGTCCACAGTATTTACGCACTTCCGAGGCATTACTGTTCTGTATTGTATCTAAATGGATAAAGTAATAATAGTTTTATAAAACAGTAACTTAAACTGTCTCGCACAAAGTCTGTAATATTGTAAATGCTCAACCGTTCCGACTCGCTTTATATAGTACACTGCTGACGTCATCTTACGTCAGCAGCCGACTGGCTGTAGTTTTACATTGCATCAGAAAATGACGTAATCAACTGTGCATGATGTGTCCATGATGGGATTATGCAATGAGGTGGAATATTACATAATTCTAGACTTATTTAGGATATTGTCGCAGTCCTACTGCATAAATTTACATGGTGAAACATAAAAAATGAACTATATGAAATATTTTCAAAACGAGAGCCAATAAAAATTTTTTTATGGTTATATTCGTGTTCAGCACACCAAGATGCTACACATTAGGGCCTTTTCCAGTCAGTAACGATTTCTATGTTGACCAGTGATAATCGGCCTTTCGTCCCATTTGCAGCGGTTGAATTTGAGGAAAGCTATATATGTGCAAACTTGAAAACTATATGGTTACATGTAAGTTGCAAAACAAAGTTTTCCAGTTAAAAAATGACGATTATTTTGCCGCTCCTAATCGTAGATTAGACACAAATTCAAATCAGTGATATAACAGAAATAGATAGAAAGATTAAATAAGCAACAGGCACTACTAAGCGTATATTACCGACCTGGCGAAAGCAGTGCACTGCTGATGAAAAGGCACGCGAACTTGAAAGACAGCTGCATTATGTTCGAAGTAACAACGTCTGCGCAATGATTCAAAATGAGGCAGACACAATTGCATCAAACTCGGGCACACTAGGTCTTATCAAATGGATGGATAGCTTATAAATAGTCTCTGTTGCTTTTTCATATGCGTGCGATCTCATTATTCATTGATTAGATTGCAATCTCAAATTTAGCGACTGTCTGCACATATATGCATAATTTTGATAATTCGATGGCTTTTCCATAAAAATTCTTTCTCCAAAAAGCTGCATACATCGATTATGCTTAGATTCCGACAAAAAACCACGAAATATAAAGAATAATGTGACTCTTTAGCATAAGATATTTTTATTTATAACTTAAGGTGTTTATCGTTGTAAAATCAGTCCAGAGAACCAATCGACATCTAGCAGAAGAAATTTTTAAAATATATTTTACATATAATAAACACTGTGGAATAAAACATTTGATTGTAATTGTTTGGCATAGGCAATGATGGTTTATTACTCAAAAGTCACCGACAGTACGAGAAAAAATAGCACAGATCCGTAACAACTGTCAGGCGGCTGTTTCGAATGGTTCTAAAGTCAATAAGGCCAACGGAACAAATATGCTGCCAGATATGCAAGCAGTTTTGGCACAACTTTTGACTTTATCATGTTTTTTGCTGACCACATTAAAACAGCTTGCAAATCAGTTCACTTTCACATATGGAAAATTTGTTAAATCAGATTTTGCACACTTCAAACTGTCTGGGTTTCACTAACAGTTGCTTTGGTTTCTTGTTGACTCGACCACTGAAACTCACTTCTCATCGGTATTGTTAAATGAGATCTGCAAAAGCTACAAACGGTTCAAAATTCTCTGGCCAGAGCCATATCGTGCGCTCCTAAGTATTAGCATGTTATTCCAGTATTGCATTTACTGTTCTGTTTGCTCAAGGAGTAAAAAATTCAGTTTAGAATCAATCTTATAGTTCACAAGGCATTGTATGTAACATATATCCGCTCCGTGCTCATCCCTCATACCAGGAAATATTGCACTCGATCAACGGATACTTTGATTTTGGCTGTGCCACGCACCACAATCCTATTAGTAGTTCCAATGTTTAACGACATCTTATGGCAGCAAAGGCCGTTGACGTCGCCCTCCTCCTTTAGCCAGGCTTGGGACTGGCACTACCCGAGTGCGGCAGTGGTGGAGTTCACCAGAACCGGGTTGAGCTCTTGGGCGTTTTCGGCGGCTGGTCCAACGCTTTGGAATTCACTGCCTGGTTCTGTGGTTTCTGTCGGTTCTCTGGTTTCGTTCAGAACTAACTCAAAACTCATCCGCTTCAGCTTGCTTATCCACAGTAGCTTGATTTCCAGTTTCTCTGACTTATCGGATTTCGACCTCGTTTCTCTAACGGATTAATTTTTACTTCAAATTCGACTTAGGCTTTCTGTACTATAATATATTATAAAGTTGACCTGTTATTTTGCAAAGATTTGAACATTCTGTGTCAGGGGCTAAAATAATCTCGTACATTGACCATAACTCACTTAAATACTTAGCTGCATGCACTGAACAGTAACTAACAGTTCAAGGTTGACATGTTGGGCTTTGCCTTAGCAACCGTTTGAAATTGAAGTTAGGCATCAGAGAGGCAGTTTCAATTAAAAAAATCTATGGTATACATCCAAGATTGCTATGAAAAGTCAGTCAAATAAAATAGTTACTAAAAATAATTATATAAGAACAGCGTATGTTAGTTGCTTAGCCTGAGTGTTAATCTGACTTGTTTAAGTTAATATAGACTTGGTTAACTTGTGTTAATGTTGCTATCAAATGTTTGTGAGCATGCTGGCAGGGTATCGGGTTTAGCTCTTAGTTCTTCATCTTGTTCTTCTTGCCCTGCTTGTCCTTGTTCTTTCTGCTTCTGACTCTTGTTCATCATCTACTTCTTCTTGTTCTTATTATTGTTGTTCTTTTACTTCAGTGAAATTAAAGAGTAAATGCTAGACATTTAGATTAGCAGAGCCACTGGCATTTTTCAGGCGGCCATCAGGATTTTGTCGTGAAATGTATGTATCTTCGCCAGTCAGTCTTGGCTTTCCGCCTTTGCCTCCGACTGACGAAGCCTGAAGCTACGTGACACCCGATATCCGATGACTTTGGCGTCAAGCTGCGAAGTGCAGTTCTCCGTCCTACAACCCAGCCAATCAGAGACTAGGTCACTCTTACAGACCCAACCCTCGTCTTTCCTACTGCAGGCCTAAGACCGCCATGCACAGTCTTGCATAGTTTAAAGTACAGATGGTATTCCTTAGTGTGACCACTAATGGGTTCTGCCAGCTGAGAATAGTTGATATACGTCAGTGCCATTACTGTCTTAGAATGAATAATACATTCCTTTGGAAATCTGTGCCCGTATGATCGAGAAACGACAGAAGGACTTTCGTCTTCACTTTAACATAGCAGGAGTTTTAAGTGGCTCCGAACACATGTTATCTGCCTTAGAACCTCTCTGCTTCATGTCAACGCAGACCGCGAAGAGACGCAATGGGGTTCCTCTTGTTCTCGAGCAAACGACTGTTGCATCAATGAAGAGCTGTACTTTGGTGAGTTTACATTGAATTGTACGGATTTATGGTCAACTAAGCTTTAACCCAACACCCTCGCGTTACTTAAATCTTCTATATGCAACTTAAGGAATCCTTTAGGCCTATAGTTTTACCAATAAATGCATACACTTAGACTGCACTGAATTTCCCATGGTCGATTGTAACTCATTTTGAGTGT
The DNA here is from genome assembly GCA_964023275.1 of Norana najaformis. NCBI lineage: Eukaryota > Metazoa > Annelida > Clitellata > Crassiclitellata > Hormogastridae > Norana > Norana najaformis. Next base: position 20,125,328 of record OZ029928.1, read on the forward strand.
ATTGTAGTGTAAATGTGAATTCAGCCCCACACAAAAGCTGTGCCAGGGAGATCAGCTTACAGACCGGCGCTGTATCATAGCAAATTCGCAAGTTTTGGGGTCAGGTCAGTCTCCTGGGGTGGGGGTATAATCACACTTAGGCAAACGAGCCTAAGAGTTTACGAAACTAGGGCTATCTTCTGTTGGCCTAACTCTTTGAAAGTATACTGAGATTAACTGAGCAAGATGAAGTTTGTCGACTTTTCTTATATTTATTTAACGCCACTATTTACTGACACGCATCATTCGTTGACGCTAATAAATAAAATTTCCTCGATATGAAAGCTTATGAATGTATTGATATTTGGAAATCTATGAGAAATCCAGACCATACAGTTATTGCAGAGAGAAAGGCAAGCCTAGTAATTGATAAAGTTAAATACTTCTTTAAAGAGTTAAATATCAAATTTTACAATAGTGCATTAAGTCATTTAATAACAGTAATTTTCTTTAGCGGTAAGGAAGTTGGTAACTTTGATGGATATTTATGGACAGCCTTCACGCTCTACATTTGATGAATTCCAAAGGGATATTTATAAAGCGCCACTTCTGAAAACTCCAACATAGAATGTTGTCGTTTCCAGCGCCTGAGAGAATGATTGGACTGCTTCACAGTTCTTGTAAAGTAACTCACTCCCAGTAATAGCTCAACCACAGTGCAGAAACGTGACTTTACAGTCCCCAATGTAGGCCTGCATTAGGCCTCAAGTCCTTCTCAACCATACAAGCAATAGTGCATGTCTACACCCATTTTTATGGTATTTGTTAATTTGATTAGCGTCTCTTTAAGAGAAACTAATGAGAGGCAAAATTATGTTATAGCCTATGGTCAGAGATATTCGATGCTTTAGAAATATTATAGAATGTTAAAAATGTGTACAATGCCCATTATAGAACATCGATAGATGAAGCCCCTACATGCACTTTGAACCAAAGCTGTAAGCTGTGAATCCTTCTATTTCATGCAGGCCATGTGATAAAGTCGTCGAGTTTCTTTGATTTAGGCCTACACTTAATTTGTCCGCACCTCGTACAAGTATAATATGATCCTAGTAGTAGATATATATATATATTGTTTACAGTATGACTTGTATACACTACTTAGTGCATGTATATATGGCGAATATATACACGGAGCTAGGTTGTTGAAATGAATACTTGTCGTCGGTATCAGTTGCGTTTGATCTTTTTTCTGTATGTATATATACATATACGCAATTATGCACGCACACTTGGGCATGAAGATCTCTATGACTGAGCTATATAATTAAATCTATATATAACCATATGGGGAGAAAGTGAGACGTACAGAGAGACATACAGAGAGAAGTACATAGAGACAGACGTGTAGATAGACAGGCATTGGACTAATGGTCGTCTACTACCCGCCAGTCGCCAGAGAGGTCATTCTGAAGAGGTCATTAGGAATCATTTAGCCCGGCTGCTGCTGCTGCTGGTGGAGCTCATCTGGAGTGGATACTTTATCTGATGTCCAGATCCGACGAACAGCAGAACTCGCTGGACCCAAACAAAGTCCACGACCTCATTCCTCGGATATTTAGACTTCCGTGCCTCGGCCCTTAAAATGTGACTCTTACACTAACAGCAGACATTACTGTTGGCATGCAAGATTAGTGCGGACATAATATGTCTGATAATAAGAAACACTTAATGTGGCCTCCAGCAACGTGATAACGTGGTAGTTATAGAAAACAGACAATAAGCAATATCAAGCAACAGGCGACCATGATTAGTGTTCAATCAGACAGTTTCTGTCTACGAGTGTCTGATCACATCATTCTGTGGAGGTTCTTGTTGAGGCAGAGGCGCCAAATGAATGTTGCGTGCTCAGGGATTGTACGTCAAGAAGGAAGTGATTTACTCCACGTGACTCGTGGATAAGACTGGACGTCGTATAGATATAAAAACGATAAATAACCCTATTGTTTATATGGCGATATTTATGTCAAATAAATTGCAATGGAATGTGGTGGTGTAGTGGTATGGTCGAAGCCGCGTAACTGGAGGGTCGCAGGTTCGAATCTGCCTCAAGCCACTGCATAGCGACCTTGGACAAGTTGCTCACCCACAGTTGTCTGTGAGGAAGGCAACGGGAAACCACCTCACTTATCCCATCCCCAACGACTATACAGGATGATAAAATAAAGTCTCCCATATCCCACAAGTGAGACTATATCCTTTTCTTAGGCCCTTAATGAGGCAGTGGACGAATCCCTAGGTCCTGGATATGGGGCAAGTGCATCGCAGGACTTGCCGTTTACTTCCCAGCTTACATCGGTACCAAATGACCAAATGACAGCTTGGTGACAGAGGCACGTTGTGCAAAGACAACTTGCCTAGGGTAATCACACGGAGTCGAACCCGCAACCGCATGATTATTGATCAAACGCGTTACCAATAGACCACCGGGCCACACATACCAAATGATAATGTAAATGTAAATGTACACACCTTTCTATAGCAACCGTATGACATCGACCCTGCTCATTTTTCAATGAATTTATCAGGTGCGATCCTTCACCACCGCGGCCCGTTTAAATGGGTGCCAACCCACTTAAAGCCCCTTTGCGCGGACCTGCTAGCCCGATATTAAAATCTCTGAAATATAGCCACTATCGGTATGGGAACCGGTATCCTCACGCACAGAGGCGCCTTGACGCACTCTTTAACCAATGTAACTGACCAGCCCAGCAAATAACGTTTATAGCTTGAACGACGTAGACACCTCTCTGTCTGAACATTTGAGGAAGACATTTTTTAGTTGTCTTATTCTTCCGTGCGAGGCATCTGCCAACTTGACGAGTTCACCACAGTTGCTGTGGACAGATAACTGTGTGCATACTGATATACACAAAGATACATAAAAACAAATATGTCTACAGTATATGCAAGTGTCACAGTTTGCGACCAGCCAAACAAACACTGTCTTCACATGTACCATCTTAGTTGCATTTAGCCTTAGGCCAACAAGAGATTGAGGTCAAGTCTTCAGACAGTTTGCAAAGGCACATAATACGTTCAATAACTCAAATAAAGAAGAATATTTGTTTAAGGTCTTTATATAGTATACGCTTTCATGAAGTCTGGGAAAGTCGTGGACCTGTCTCAAATACGAAAAGAAAGTTACACTCTACATGAAGTTCAACAGTTTACGGTTTTGACAGTTGAGTACCGATCAGTTTTAAGCTTTTTAACAGGAAAATTAGGTTTCCATACCTTGCAAACGCAATGGACAGTTTGAAAACAATATGGAGTTTTGAGAATGGCTTTCACAGCATTTGACTTATGCTTAAACTCCCCAAGTGCATTTCTCGCATATGCATGCAGTTAGAGAATCACTGTAAAGAACTCTAAAAGTACTCATGTACAGTGCCCTTCCTCGGCCTCGGCCGTACTACGGCGCTATATAAGTCTTATTATTATTATTATTATTATTATTATTATTATTATTATTATTATTATTATTATTATTATTATTATTATTATTATTATTATTATTATTATTATAGATATTATTATCATTGTTATCAGTTTCAGTTTATAAAGTGAACAGTTATTGTTAGTATTATGCAGATTCGTCCTATTGTGTAACTCACTAGTTACGCATCAGTATAATCCAACGGATTATGATTTTGGATTGCGATTTTTACTTGAAGCGACCATCGACTGATGCCTTGGGCATTATGATAAAGGCGCTATAGAAGTCGTTAGAAGATGATAATAACAGTAACAATAGCATAGCAACAATACGAAACATATAAGCCTAAAAACTAATAACCAACGTTAAAGTAATCTGGATAATAATACTGCTCTAACAATTTTAAAAAGCTCTGATGGCAGATTGGATAATGCACTTCCCCTTTCACTTCTGCACTTAGAATTCGAATCCTGGAGCGTATTGATAAAAAAACGGATAACTTCATTTCACGTTGGGTAACCATGAAGTAATTAAAGGTTGTCCGGTTGTCATCATTTAGACTGGCAAGAAGCGAGTTCGATAGAGACTTAAGTGTACAGTAAAAGGCGCTATGAAAATATTACAATACATTGGGTTGATGTTGTCGTATGGGCGCTTCAGTCGAAACAATCCCTCAAACATTGAACTACGCCTATAAAATCTAATGTTGATAGAGGCCAATAACAAGTGAGCTATTACTTTACCTCACCTTGCTTTTCAGCACCTTTACCAGGTTCTTAAAAAGACGCTATAGATCGCTATATAATGTTCACTTGCATACATAAATACCTTACATTACCTTACCTTACGCGTTTGGACAATGATCACGCGGTTGCGGGTTCGACCCGTCTTACGACCCTGGGCAAGTTGTTTGCGCACAACTCTGTCACCAAGCAGGATAATTTGGTACCGGCATAAGCGGGGAAGTAAACGGGGGGGGGGGAGGGGTAAGGACCCGTGTCCAGGACCTAGGGATTCGTCCATTGCTGGCTCAAGGGCCTAGAAAAGGAGATGAGCGCCTCCCCTACGTCTCACTTGTGGGATGTGCGACACAGTTTACTTACTTTTTTACCTTACCTTACTTTTCCTGCCATACCTTACCTTAAGGTGGTAGCTGGCATACGGTTACAGCTGTATCCATTTGCAGCGCAGCGGGCGACCCTATATCTGCGTCTGAGTTGGCTGGTGTTGGTAATGAGCATGAAGATTGGCCACAAATTACTTCGGAAGCAAAGGTTTCCTTAGACCGATCATCCAGACCACGGACTCCAATATCCACAGCAAGTCATATGTATGAATATATCTACACATGTGTACAGGCTCCTTATTTATTCAAGTGCTCATAGATATATAAGATTCGTGCATATATATCTACGATTATTGAATATAATATATATATATATATATATATATATATATATATATATATATATATATATATATATATATATATATATATATATATATATATATATATATATATATATATATATATATATATATATATATGTAAGGTCTATGTAGAACAGGACATCCATCAACAGAATCTCTACGCACGGGCGGACCTGTGTACTTGATAGGTCTTTATTGCGCACACGCTTGTACGGCTGCAACCTGTTATTTATCAAAGGAAATCTCACTAGCCGACTTCTACTACTTGGCGTAAGAAGAAGAGGTTCGGATACACAGCCAGACCGAATATGGAATTAATCAGTTCTTCGAATGTAAGCTATAGGCCTGTATCGTATTCCATCTCATCGCCCATCTTCGGCTGCTGATGCTGGATGAGGCAAGGCCCTCTTTGGCAGGGATTGGGGCTGTTGATGATGAAGGCAGGCTGAGACCTCTAGCTTTAATGATCCTAGGCAGAGAAAGCAGATATGTCGTCGAGGCGTTAAGACCGAACTTTATAACCCGTTATATGGAGATTGTAAGCCATCTTTTATCAATTCAAAATTACCTTTCGTCTTATTCATATCCTGGGGCACATTAATTTCTAAACTTGTAACTAAATGTATTTACGTATGTATGTATTTACGTATGCGTGTATGAAAGCCTATAAAACCTTAACACTGCGCTCTTTAACTACTTAGAATAATAATTATTATTAAAATTTATAATTATGTAAAGCTGATAGTCAAACGATCGCCGTCAAACTTACAAAAAACAACTCTTTTGCCAAGAAAAAGGCAGTTAAGCCCTAACATGAAATGTAAAATATTTAAAAATTTAAATTTAGACTATTATACAAGTATTTACAATTCATGTGTTTGTTATTCTCATGATATAAACTTATTTTTCCACCTTTCTGTCTAAACACACATCTTTAAGGCGTCCAGGTCTAAGTGTGACGCCCAGGTGCTGAATATAATCAGCTGCTGTGTGGCTCCTGTTATGGGGTTTTTATTTTTCAGTCTCCAGTTGCTTCAGCAGATGACTGCAGGGGCTCCAGGGTAAAGAAAGCACAGTATCACTAAATAAACGCCAAAGTCTGTTCTCATTTTCCTTGTGCGACGGTTTAGACGTCGTTTGTTTTTAGAGAAAGCGCCTCCAGGGTCCAGAGCGGGGGCTCTTTAGATCAGTCCAAGGTTCATACCTTTGTGTCTTTTCTCTGCTGCCATCTGGTGGTCTATTAGAAGACAGACATTCAGGCTGCGTCTTTTTTAAAATGTCATAAGACGAAGAAACTCTGTGATCTCATTAAAAGCAGTGAACTTATGCTGCACCTGACGTAGCCTGGATAATTCAGCAATTTTTGTTTTTTGTGTTGTTTGTGTTTTTATTTCGTCTCTTTGTGTTTCTTAGTTTGTGCACTAAAAATGATCTGTTGTGCAAGTTTAGTGTTAATGGTTTGCCACTTTGGGTGTTTTTATTGTAAATTTTTTTCATGTAACACTGCACTTACATGGCAAAAAATTAATGTAACGTGTAACATGTTAAATGTATTGTCTTGAAGTTTGTCTGAAAAATTAGGTGACCCTGCTAGCGGGACTTAGTGTCCTTTTGGTCTCACCTTTGGATGCCTAGTAATGATTTTTTCTCTCTCTGAGTGACTGTAATATGAATTGTTTTTCTTTTGAGGTTGCTCATTTGTTCATTCAATTTTATACTGCAGAAAATATCGACTTGGCTTAAGCTGAAGAACCTGCATTGTCTTGGCAACACTATAGGATATTGCTTCACTTGCATTAGTAATTCAACATGTTCCACGATAAAGCTTACAGCTTAGTAAAGTTATGAACTTTATTGTGGTAATATCAAATGAGCGCGTCAGCCATAAACAAAATTATTGGAAATTAATGCCAAAAAGTATGCAGAATAAAATAGTAGGCCTACATACAAATTCCAGGCGACTTTATTTTTACACATCTGCTTACTGTGTTTTTTTAAATTTGCTTTTATCGATCAACTGCTTTAAAATGTTCATATAAGCATGGTTGTCAACAGTTAAGTTTTTAAATGATTACAGAAATATTAAAGGTTTATTATTTAATTACTTATTTTGGCTGCAGTCAGCAAGTAACTGCAAAAAACCATAGCAGCAGATTGCTACTTACGGCGCTATACAAACTTACAGCTATTATTACAATTGCTTATTTACCCTTATAAATATGAAATTTATTATTTATCTGGATGGCATAGAACGCTTCTGCTTTACAGGAAAAGAACATGTATTTCTGGTTTGTCTGCGTGGCTAGAATGAGTTCTCTATTACCAAAGAAATACTGCATAAATCGAGGTTGTTTGTATCCTTAGGTAATTGTAATTGTAATCACAACAATTTATACAGCATCGTCAGTAGCAAGCTACTTCAAAGATGCTTTACATTGTCAAATGTCGGTGAGCACAAGAGTCCAATATCCTCTTAATTAACGTTCCTGTTTTTAAAACTAAAACGTCTCTAGCAAAACAAATTTGTAAGTACGCGTACGTACGTATGTATGTATGTGTTTGTGTATGTGTGTATGTGCATGTGTGTATGTGCTTGTGTGTGAAGACATTTGATATAGCGACTTTTAGTACCTCACAAAAAACGCAGAAAAAATTGCAGTCGAACTGGTCTGTATACATTTGCGAATGTGGCCTTTCTTGCGAAAAAGACTAAACTTTACACCACCACTAATGCTGAACACCATACAATTTCTGCATTTCATCCTTTTTGCCACAACGTTTCTTAGAATGTAGGATCTTTGTACATCTGCGTTAATTACTGTCTTAAAAGCGTGAATCTGGAAGGATTTAATTGGCCACTTCGGTGGCCTAATCGCTGAGTCCTCCGAAATTCAATAAGCGTCCCTCAGGTTCACTCTGCTTGACTTCTGCTGCCCGCTCTCCAGATGCTAACAGAGAAATAAATAAACGATGCACCCATCGGAGAGCTTCCCTCTGTTTCTTCCCTTCCTTAATGATCCCAGGTCGAAGCGAATGCCACTGGGTTCCACCCACGACCGTCCCCCGCTGTGAGTCGTTTATTTGGACAACAAGCAGAAAAGGTAGATGGTGTGTTTCAAGTGTTCCATATGTCATCTCCGATCGCGTAGAGTTCTCGCGCACCAAAACCCGAATCCCTTTCGTCGTCGTTTCAACGTCTCCAACGTTGGAGAAACATCCCTTTGTTTGCCGAGTCGCTATATCATTTGACATCCAATATGTGATCCGCTATACACAGTCTTTCAACCACCTGTTGCTTTCTTCAGTCGTCCTGTATCTGAGCATCCTTCTCTGTTTTCCTAAAACTCAGAACACTATGATACACATTATATGCACATTGTATTGTATGTGGCAATTTATTTGGCGCCCCATTTTATCAAACTACGGAGGATGTTCCCGGCAACAAAGCCTGGAGAAAATGAGTCCGAAGACCACGAGTTGCAATAGTGCTACCTCCCATAACCACCAGAGCTCGACACACAAGCATTTTATCTGACAAATTATCTGGCAGTTCATTACAATTTTCTACAGTTCTGTAGTCATACATTTTTGTCTGATTGCAATAAATGTTAAATTAATGGTTACGTTGTAAACTATGGTCACTGTGTTTCAATGCCTAACAGTTGACAATCTCATTAAAAGCGTTTTCTCCGCATAAATGTCTGCTGCTAAAATGTATTAATTTGAGTGGGTGTGTGTGGTTATGGAATTTCAAAGCTGCAGTAATGGAATATTCACTTTGCACAGTAGGACTAAAATAGCTACATAAATATCGCTATCACGTTGGACTCTGTTCAGCTTAGTTTCGATTAAAACATTTATGACGCACTTAATTTTCAACTTTTTAAAGATGCTCTTCAAAGGCCCTAAAAAATATCTTATTACATTAAGTTATATTAACTTTTGAACCTTTTTGAAATTCAATGAGCCTTCTTTACAAGCTTCTGTGCTTGACTGAGAGAAGCTCTTTGACAACGGTTACTCTCGGTTACTATCAAAGTGTCTGTGGGAGTTAGGCAGCATCACTGTTAAAACTGTCCTTATGTGTGAGTGAATAATGGTTCATAATCATTTGATAATGGTATATACTATTATTTATTAGATTCCTCAATAGCGCCGGTGTCTAATGCTACTATTATTAATTATAAACTTCTATAATACCATGTATAGTAGTTTCCTTAAAGTATAGGGCCCTTTGTTAATGTTGCTGTCCTGTGAGCTCACGACTTAGAAGTGACCATGAATGTTATTTTATTGCGAAATTCATCGAATCTGTCAACAGTACCTCGTCTCTTAGCGTTCCTCTGACAGGATTGTGGGCTTCAGCATTAACACCGTTAATTCAATCATTAGCCGTTGAAACTTTAATTAAAGCCGACAGCAGCTGTGGACTTCAAAGTCAACGCTCAGAGGACAGCTGCCTGCCTTACTCGATGTCTCCACAGACCGTGTCATATTTCGCCTGAATGTTACTTCGTGCTTTCTCTGGTCTCTTTTGATTCATATTCAGAAGTGGGCTTCGCTGAAAAGGAACGACAACTCCTTGTCTAAATATCGGTTGACCTGAGCACAGTTGCTCACTTAAAGCCCACTTTGAGAATTGACGCAAATGGATGAGTGAAAAGAAAGACTATGCAGCCAAGCAATTGCGATCCATCGCCCTTTCTATGAAGGCGTCTTTAAATATATAGACGGATTGGCGGACAGTGGCTGACATGTGAAAAGACTGCAGGAGTTAACGACCGAATGACTGCACTACTCATGGAAAGGAATGAAATGATTAAAATCAATCTTTCTTATCCGCTATTGTCAGTTGCAACTGGTTCATGATGATGATAATGATGATGATGATGTTATTGTGGTGCGGTGGGTTGACTATTCACAACGACTACGACGACAATGATGATGATAATGAAGATGATCTACATAATTATAGAGATGATAATGCTTAGTAATAGATATTATTTGTTTTCATGGGAATGGGTGATGGTTATGATGATGACTATAATAATGTGACAGTGGTGTTGACTTTCAGGTGGATGCTGCTGCTGCTGATGATGATGATGGTGATGATGATGATGATGATGATGATGATGCGAATCATAGTAATGATGGATTCCAACAGTTTAACGACATCCTATGGCATCAAAGGCCGTTGACGTCGATATTAAACATTTTTTACAGTTCGACTATATGACAAGGAGCGATATAGTGATGTCTACTTTGAAGTGTTGTTGGGGTGGTCGCCGTTAGGATGAGAATGTTTTTCCGACTCCCGGTTAAGGCTTTAGGACATTATACTCATCGCAGCAGCTCTCGTAGATCGTGTATACAGATGTTCTTTGCCTTGTTCACTTGGCCAGGGCGTAGTTGACAGAGGCTGCTAAAAGCTCCAAACTGGGAAACAATTATTGTCTCGCAAACATCTAGATGAAAAACACATGCACAAAACATTTCATCTTGCTCTGTTTTTGCGTCATCTCTAGTCTGTTTGTCTGTGTTTGTCTATCTGTATGTCTTTTTGTCTGTCTGGCTGTCTATCTGTGTAAATGTCTCTTTATCTGCCTGACATGCTGAGTCACCTCTCTCTAGAGTCTGTTCATCTATGTCGTCTATGTACAAGTCCCTGTGACTGTCGATTTTCGCTCAAGTATTATCTCTAAGTGTGTGCCTCTCTCTCTCTCTCACTCTCTCTCTCTCTCTCTCTCTCTCTATCTCTAATTCTTTATTTCTCTCCGTCTCTCTGTCTCTCTCTTACTCACACTCATTCACACACACAGACACACCCAAGACACTCAGTTGAACTGATGCCAAAGTGATCGAGGGAGATAATTTAATGATTTCCCAAATTTTTTGTTCTATTTAAAGAAAAGCGCGTGGTGTAAAAGCATACACAAATCTCGTTCATTCATCATCGAATGACCTCTATTATCGCTTGTCAGCTCTATTATCGCCCAGGAAGTATCAGTCTATACTAGGGTCTGTTGGGCACGAGATGCCTGCATCAGCAACCAAACGTCTGCTGAGCATAATTTAAATTAACACAAACAAGTTTAACATCTATTGATGGAGTTCGTATCTGTGAAGCTTTACGATGTGGCGTTGTTTAATGCTCCTTCTAAACAATTAGTCTACTGTTTATGCAATTTCTTTACGAAAACTCTGCCCCGATAAGTGGCTAAACTTCAAAGTATGCGGGTTATTTTGGAAAGGGTCGTCCAAGGCGCATCTCCCCAACTAATACAGAAGCTGTGCTGTGTACAGCAGGGCGATTGATAGATTCCTTAAAGGCGCGGAAACAAATGTGTAACTCTTCGTGAATAGATTGTTTACCAAAGTAGGGAAATTTGGGTAAGGGTGTGACACAACAGCCGATGGGTTGTAACTGGTAGCGTACATCGTCGAGCCTTACATAAGATGGTAAACAACAGAGGCGTTTAGCGAGTGCTTGTCAAAGAATCAGGTTGCCCCATCGATTGATGTCAACGTTCTGAGATATATCGGCTCTGTAGGTACATGTAAGTAATAGAATAAGATCGTGGTCTACAATATAAATCGTTCACATGATGCCAATAATGGGATCCTAATTGCAATTATCGTTTGCGACATAACGCAAAGTATCGCATATCCCACAAGTGATACGTAGGGGAGGCGCTCATTTCCTTTTGTCTTGGGTCTTCAGCCGGAAATGGGCGAATTCCAAGGTCCTGGACACGGGGCCAGTGCATCGCAGGACTTGCCGTTTACTTCCCAGCTTAAGTTGGTATCAAATTCTACTGGTGACAGAGGCACAGTATGCGAAAAGAACTTGCCCAGGGTCGTTACAAGGAGTCGAAGCTAGTTTTGTGTTTGTTTGTTAGCATTTGTTTTGGCTATGTTTTAGTATTAGTTTTGCTCTAAATGTCTTAAATGACATTTTTTAGTTGATATATCTTAAGCTGATCATTTGCCACGTGCACACCTCCTTTTCGGTTACAGGCGGCTCCATTAAGCGGGACCTTGTCCTTTCGGGCCTGGGGTTTGATGCCCATGGCGTTTTTATGCGCTGTTCATAAGAAGTTCTTTGTTTATTTGTTTGCTTGAATGGTTTCAATATTTGTTATTTGTTTGTTTGAACGGTTTCAATAAATGAACATTGATTGATTGAATGATTGAACCCGCAACAGCATGATCATTGACCAAACTAGTTACCGATATACCATCGTGAATGCGATACCAGGAAGAAGGAGAGCAGTCCCTTAAGCTAACCCTGAGCGGTAGCCATGGGTATGAAATGTCTGGCGACGTCACTTTCCTAGCCTCGGAATATTGTTACGGCGGGGCTTCGTTGCTCACCCTCTATGCCGTGCTGTCGGAAGGCCTTGGAGGAGGATGTTAGTTTGGCAAACGTGCGTTCAGGATTCGAACCCAAAAATGGCCGGTGGGTGGTTCGACCGCTAAAGGCTTGCTCCCCGTAATATACTGGTGCTTTCTCACCTAACCTCACACCTCGACGGAGAGATGGAAGCATCTTAAACTCATCACCAGGTGGCTTCATGGAGTCCGCGGTTGCCGAGTAGGAAACTGCCCCCATTTGAGAACAAGGGTTCGTTTTGACCTTCCCGACAGACTTATCCTCAGCACTCACGATAGGGCGCTCTATAAAGTCGGAGTGGACTGGCATATCACTCTTCATCATCTTACTTACTTGATCTGATAACTGCGCCAACAAATCTTCCTTTACCTCCATAATTTGAGTGGCTTGACGCTGTATCAATTCGGTCTGGCGCTGCATAAATTCGTCTCTCATCAGGGCCTGATTTTCTATTGTTTCATTCTGGCGCTGTATAACTTCTTCTCTCAACAGGGCCTGATTATCTATTAATTCTTCTCTCAACTGTTTCTGGCTGACTATCAACGTAGTCATGGATTCAGCCAAAGACGCTATAATTGTGGACAGATTCGAACCGAGATCCTGCGCAACTGGTTCTTTGTCAAGTTCAGACACAGACATCTTTCACTTTTCTATGTTTTAATCTTAATTAATACAAACGCTTGTAACAATTTCTATACACAAAAATTTAGGCCTCAATTATTCACAGTTCCTTTCTACATACGTTTTATACGTTCAATCTAATACTAGGTACTCGGGCATGGAGCACAATAAATTTGATTGGAAAAGAAATGTTTCAACTCCCTGTCCAAAGAAAGTCGAATCGAGTCGAATCGGCGTCGAAAACCCGGCGTTGATTTCCTTTTCGATCGTTTTGACTGAGCACTGCTGACCTCAACAACAACTGCACGACAGACAGCCAAAATCCCGTTCGCAATAAAATCGAAATTTCTCATTAGTAAAATCGACTTTCGATTCGTTTCAACTTAAGTTCTCATTTGACTACAACCTCCTATCGAACTATTAAACAAATCGTTGATTTAAGGCAGAAATTACAGAAATCAACAAATCTTATCAAATATACCCAACTTCCTCGAGAACCTAGCGCCGACTGACGAATAAAGATTTAACTACAACTTAAAACAGGACATCACCTACAGCGACTGTCGAGGCGGGTGGGCGCCCAAATCGAAGACACGCTCTAAGAGCAATATATAAATATATATCGACTGATATATATATAATAAATATATTTGCTACCAAATCGAAGACACGCTATAAGAGCAAGCTATAAATATATATCGACTGATATATATATAATAAATATATCTGCTCCCAACGCAAACGTGAGAAAGCAGCCGTCGTGGGTGGCCAGTCAAACATCAGTCGGATTGACTATCATCACCACCACTACCTGCCTACCTGCCTACAACACATTATCGGCTCAGTTTTCTACCGGCATTTATGTAGCGCCCGACAATAAAAACCATTTCCGTAACAATGTCTCACACCCACAGAAAAATTTGAACGGCTAAATTTAAAAGAATTTAGACGGATAAATTTTTGAAAAGAATTAAACGAAGCTCCATGCCTGAATCGAATCCGATCACTAAGGCACTAAACACTTAACCTGTATACAACACCTATTCAAACAAGTCTAACAACTAGTCCCAAGTACTTCAATACACCACACTAGTGTCTAATAACTTCTCTAGGGTTCCAGGGTCGACTATGCATCAGGCGCACAGCGCATGCAACTTCAGCCAACCTACCCTCTACACGGGTTCACAATCCACCGGGTCAAAGGACCTATTAATCTCTTTGCCCAAAGACTGAACCTCTTATACCTCTAATAATACTAAGCCGCGAAATATCCGGCACTACGGAAATTTCTAGACACTAGTTTCAGACTGTCTTTTGCCAACTTCCTTCTTCTTCAAGTACAAACTCTCTTCCGTGTATCCTCTATACAGATTAATCATCATGTCCTGTATATAGAACAAACTGTAACAGACAACCTGATTAACACATCCAAGAAAAAGAATATTTGCCTACCTGTGCACGTAAGCTATACATATGGCGTACATATTCAATTACTAATGGGCTGATCCCCGCACATACAACATTACGTTGATCTCCACAGGCCAACACTATATAAGAGCCTCACCCCTCAGCCATAGCAGAGCGGCGATAGTTATACAGGCGTCCTGCATCTAGGCAAACTGAGGACGCCTAGATCAAAGACATTTACAGTCTATATATATACACGCAATAAAACAGTCTTGGTGCACATAATAGTTTCAGCAAAATTCAGTTAAAATTATAATATTTACTGACTTTAATTACCGATTAACTTATTACTACAGTTACTTCTTAAACTATGTCTTTAAACCACATTAACAACCTTCTAACTACACGACAAGTTCTTCACAAAATAACACAACCCTGAATTACATTAATACAGGTATCTTCTAAATAGGTCATCAACCGTTAGCAGGTTGTGAACAAACATACGACTGCAACTTTATTTCACAATGCAAAACTATGAGAACTGACATTATTAAAACTTATGAACACTTTCTTCTGATCAGAAAACAACTACTTTCTGAGCAGTCAATTTAACACAAACTACAGACCACCTATACACACATGTAAAGTAAGACATCATCAAAATTCAACTAAAGTGCAAGCAACTCATGCTACAGTTCAAAACCTACCCGCAATTACGCGGAACAGCAATAGTTGCATACAGTTCTGCACAAAAATAAATAGTCATCAAAATTTAACTAAAGAATAAGCACAATCTGCAGCAGTTAAAAACCAACCCGCAATTACGCGGAGTAACAGTTGCACAAAAGTAAATAGTAATCAAAATTCAACTAAAAAAATGCAACTTATGCAACAGTCCAAAAACCACCCGCCATTACGCGGATGTAATTATTACACAATTAATACAAATTTGTTAAAATACAGCCTCAGAATTCACACTCATTAACTTCTAAGCTGTACAAACAATTCAGTTCTGATAATAGCCACATTAAATTTGATATCTCAGCGGCTTCGTTATAATGCGCCGTGGACGTACATTTGATAATGGCCATTCTGTTTCTTCCTCCGTGTCTAGAATCTCGGACACTGGGGATTCGAACTCTTCTTCCCTTGGATTCTGAACTCTTTCCCAGTTAGGCACGTCATCCCCAAAATACGGCTTTAATTTATCGACGTACACAAATTTAGGCTGAGCCCTGACCGACTTTTGTATTTTATACAGAACTGGGCCTACTCGTTTCATAACACGATAAGGACCTGTATACAATTTGGCCCACTTATCCTTTATCCCCGCCCTCTTTCGAGGACAGAAATACCAAACCCACTGCCCCTCTACAAAATCAGCTGGTCTCACCCGCAAGTTGTACCTATCGGCTCTGGTGGTAACCATGCGTTTAGAGTAGGCCCTGACCTGAGCAAAAATCTGTTGCATGCGATTACAGACTTCAGCAACAAAATCATCAGAGCTCAACATATTATTTTCACTAATCTTGCAATCGCCTAAAACTAAATCCAACGGTGCATTGACTTCCCTTGACAGAAAAAGAAGGTTCGGGGTGTACCCCGTTCCTTCATGTTCCGTTGCCCGATAGGCAGACATGACGACGGGAAGACACACGTCCCAACACTTTTGAGAGAAACCAACCATCTTGCCCAACATTGCATTTAGGGTACGATGGAAGCGCTCGACGACCCCATTAGTACTCGGTTTATACGGCGAGGTCCGGATTTTGTCAATCTGAAAACGTCGGCAGAGTTCCTGGAATAGAGAGGCCTCGAAGCAAGGACCTTGGTCGGTTAGAATCTGCCGAGGACAACCATACCGCGAGAAGACTTGTTCCACCAGTACGCGCGCCACGGTCACAGCCTCTTGGTTGCGAATGGGGAAGGCTTCCGCCCAACGAGTAAAATGATCTACCATGGTCAGTATGTAGCGGTAACCCTTGCTGGAAACCGGATGTGGCCCTGTTATGTCAATGCCGACACGTTCCATAGGTTCTCCAACCAACATTGACTGTAATCGTCCTTGGCGAGGAGGTTTGCCACGGTGATATTGTGCACACACTGTACACTTCCTCAACTGTACACGTACGTGTTCACGCCATTGTGGCCAGTACGCCCGTCTTTGTAACTGTACCATAGTTCGTCGAAGTCCGAGATGTCCTCCTGTCATACCTTCATGCGCTAGCTGAATTAAGACAGGCCGCCGATTTGGCGGAGGGATTAGTTGTGACCAGCGCACTTCCCCGCTGTCAACATCTAGCCAGTCTCGAAGCAATAGGCCGTCAGTTACTCTCAATTGCGGCCACTGAGAAACTAGAATTTTAATAATTCTGCTCTGTGGTCTTGCATCTTCATAAGTCGGCATTTCCGTAGATTGTATTTTCTTCTGAATCACCCATCCTAGATCTGGGTCAGCTTGTTGCTCTGTGCGTAACGTTTCTTGATCCCAGTCCAAAGGTAACCCAATTTCTGGACGCAGGCTGTTCGAAGCGACTCGTACGGCGTCAATTTGATGCGGACGACGTGACATGGCGTCTGCGTTAAGGTGTGTCGTCCCCGCTCTGTGCTTAATTTCAAAGTCAAATTCTTCAACGATGGACAACCAACGGGCTTGCTGTCCGATTGGAAGCGGTGTTCTCCTTAACCATTGTAACGCTGAGTGATCAGTACGTAACAAAAACCGTCTTCCCAGTAAATACTGACGAAATGTCCGCAAAAAGTAAACAATGGCGAGCAGTTCTCGTCTTGTAACATCATAGTTTCTCTCTGCAGGTGAACAAACACGACTTCCATAACAAATTACACGTTCTTGTTCGTCTTGGATCTGGGACAACACTGCTCCGATGGCGTCACCCGAAGCATCGGTATCAAGCACATACATTCCGGTATCGTCCGGCAGAGCAAGAATAGGAGCTTCTGTAAGACGGCTTTTTAATTCTTTAAAAGCCTCCTCACATTCGTCTGTCCAGCAGAATCTCACCCCTTTTTTTGACATTGCGTGCAGAGGGCGAGCTACTCGAGCGAACTCAGGGACAAACTTCCGGTAGTACGAGCAAAGGCCCAAGAATGCCCGCACGTCACGGAGTCGTCGTGGAGTCGGCCAGCCTTTCACCGCTTCGACTTTTTCTGGATCAGTCGCCACCCCTTCTTCACTGACGATGTGGCCCAGAAACAGGACTTGTCTCTTCATTAGATGGCACTTTGAAGGCTTCAGCTTTAGATTGGCCGACGCTAATCGTTGCAAGACTTGAGATAAGCGTTCCAGATGCGTGTCCAAGTCATTAGCGAACACGATGACGTCATCCAAGTAAATTAAGCACTGAAGATAGCTGAGTCCGGCCATAACTAGATTCATCATTCGTGAAAACGTAGCTGGACTATTGCATAATCCAAATGGAAGCACTCTGAATTGAAAGCTGCCTCGGCGAGTGACAAAAGCTGTTTTATGTCGGTCGCGAGGATGTACAGCCACTTGATGGTATCCCGCCCGAAGATCGAACGTGCTGAACCACTTTGCTCCGCCCAAAGCATCAAGACTTTCGCTAATAAGCGGAAGCGGATATGCATCCTTGCGAGTTTTTGTATTCACTGCTCGATAGTCCACACAAAACCGAGGTGTTCCATCTTTCTTGCGAACCATGACGACATTACTAGCCCATTCAGACATGGACGGTTCAATTAGTCCTTGTTGTAACATCTGGTCCACTTGCTCATCAATGACCGGTAGAAGGGTCAAAGGTTGCCGACGAAGAGGTTGACGTACTGGAGCTTCATTTCCAGTGTCTATCTCATGCTGAATGATATCGGTAAATCCTAAGTCCCAATCACCTAAGGAAAACGCCCGACGGTTATCCAGGATGAGTTGGCGCAAACGGCTCTTCACTTCGGTCGGAACGTCTTCAGCCACTTCTGTCCACAAGGGTGAAAGAGTGGATACTGTATTCTCATCCGTCACTTCTCCAGTAATTTCGTTCACAGCTGCACATCTGCTTGTCTCGTCCGAGTTAACGTCAGTTTCAACCAGCATAACCTCTTCGGCTGAACACTGTAAACCTTTCTTTACTCGTATATCTTTTGCAGTCGGGTTCATCACCCTGACGATCAAGTCCATTGTCCTATCCGGAAGCAAAGTTCCAGCGACAACTAATCCCGATTCCAATACTTGAGGCGAAGTGGCCCACTGTGTTTTGGTCAGCTTCAGGTTAGGAAGAATCGCATAAACTTCCAAATCCATTTCACTATGAGCTGGTATTTTGACATCGTGAGCGACAGCAATTCTTCGGCATTGACCAGAACGTTTCTGACTATAAACCGGAAAGGTGTGTCCTTGTATCTGGATCTGCCTTTGTCCGAAATCCCACTGAGCTTGTTGCCGTTCCAGCCATTCTAAACCGAAGATTAACTCGCTTAACTGTTCAGATACTAAACACGGTACGTCAAACGAGTAATCATCCACTTCACATCTTAGAACAGTTTCTCCCATCACTTGAATAGCAGTACCATTAGCAGCGCGGAGTAGTTGACACGATTGTACCATGTCCTCATTTCTGACTAGCGATGCCGGAGCCAAACACATCTCACTACCGGTATCAATCAAAGCCAAAGTTGTTCTTCCATTTACTCTTAGCGGTAAGTATGCATTTGTACTACCACTGATGTATCGTGAATTAGCCGTCTCTTGTTGGTTAGCATCAGTATTCACTTCCGGTGGCGGCCAACGACGGTACGGGCAGTTCCTTGCAATATGGTACTGCTGGTGACAGATATAGCAGACACCATTCCATCGTCCTCGGTTTCGATATTCAGTGTATCGTCTATCGTTCTGCCAGCTTCTTGCATTCCCTTGTCTTTGCTGCTGTGTTACTTCGCCCCGTTCTCTCTGTTGTCCACGAAGTAAGGCCATTTCTTTTTCCAATTGATCCATCCGTCGTTGCCACTCTGCTTGCTCGCCTTTGTTGTGCGAAGGTGTCCCCGTAAATAGGCCAGCATCTTTTACAGCCTTTACTCGTCCCGTACGACGTTCTGAAGACTCAAATGGATCCTCATCAGCTTTTCGGTATCCATCGAGACGCATAGCCAGCTTGTATGCACTGTCCAATGTCTCTGGTTCACGTTCTCGTACTTTAAGAGCTAAACTTTTATCTTTTAAGGCATCCAGAAAGGCTCGAATGGCTATGGTCTCACTGTGCGTCGAGGTCGGACCAGGATAAGCCAAGGTCATCAAGCGTCGAATCTCTTGGACTAAAGTGCTTAAATCTTCTCCGTCCTTCTGTTTCCGAGTTGCCAGCTGAGTTTGATACAGTGCAGCTTGATCTGTGCCTCCGTAACGAGTGCGAAGTCTTTTAACTAGGTCAGACCACGTCACCACAGCAGTAGAGTCAAACTCCCATAGAATCTGGTTGGCTGGCTCAGTTAATGCACACATCAGCTGGTTCAACCTTTCCTCATCATTCCACCCATTATTCTTTGCACAAACCTCAAATTTACGTAAAAAGGCTTCCACAGCAGACTTTCCATTATAATATCCCAATTTAATCCATTGACGCGGCTTCTCAACAGGAGAGCACGTCGCTGAATCATTACCTGTCGCACTGGATGCAGTAGTTGTGATGATAGTTGCCGTAGTCGGAGGCTCTATCACCTTTCTTTCTGTTGTCTCTTTCTTTGCAACTGGAACATTTTGATCCACTGTAACATTCGGTAGCAACGTTCCGGAAGTAACTGGCGCCGCCGGCGTTTTTACTTCATTTAGCACCGAACATACGGCTGTGGTCGACTCCGACATATTGGTTGAAGGGTCCGATTTCACCTCAGTAACCTTTTTCACTGCAGTGGCATCGAATTGCGAAGAGTGACTATGATTTGGCATCGCACTTGTGACATCACAGACAGTCTCTCTGGCAACCGAAGCATGATATGGCGTAACTGGCATTATCCCCGTGGCAGACCAAGGCCAAACAGATGAAGCAACTCCAGTCATGCGTGGATCATGATACGGTGGTTGTAGAACTAGACCTTGGTGGAAGGCGTGTTCCGGCGCCCACCACTGAGGCATCGACCACGGTGCTCTGACAGAAGGAACATAGACCGACGGATCTTGCATAGGCCCGGTGATGTTTTCAGCGACAACGGCGGAAGGATGCGGTGTGCGAGCGACGAACGAAGGATTAGGACCGACGTTGCACATCGATGACGTTGTTCCATACCAAGCCGAAACTCCTCGCTGCGGAACGCACCGTGACATGGAAGGAACCGTCGCAGCGTTCCGTCGCATCCGTAGGACAGAGGTCGAAGGCGCCGTAGACTGTGACGTTACCGTGGCACGCGAGGGCGGAAATGAGGTCACGACGCAAGGCTTTGACGACATGACGCGCGCTGACGTAGTGGCAGTGGAGGTAACCAGCGTCGAAGTTCTGCTGGTCGAATTGCCACACGCATGTTCTTCCGTTCGTTGAGAGACAGATTGCAATGTTGGGCAAATGGCGGCCTCCTCTCGACGACCATACTCGGAGTTGGGGCGTCTGCTCCCGCCAAGACCAGTCCAAGAAGCACCTTGGACTCGGCCTTCGTCTGTCGCCGACGGCAATACGTCGATTTGGAAGTTTTTCACCGCTCCCCAATTTCGGTCCGGATCTAAAAAATGCTCCATGTCAGAATACCGTTTTTCCTCTTCGTATCCTAAATTATCCATCTCTAATAAATTAGGCCTAATTTCTAAATTATCATTTGGCCTCATAGCTGCTTCCTCTAACTCTTCAACGTTAGCCTCTTCCAAGACATCATATATTATTGTGTCAGAGTCGCTTACTTCACCAAACATAAAATCTAATTCTTCTTCACCATTTTCTGTTCTTGTTTCTCGTTCTTCCTCCTCCAGATGAATCAAATTCTCGACCCCACTTCTGGTACCAATTATTACGGCGGGGCTTCGTTGCTCACCCTCTATGCCGTGCTGTCGGAAGGCCTTGGAGGAGGATGTTAGTTTGGCAAACGTGCGTTCAGGATTCGAACCCAAAAATGGCCGGTGGGTGGTTCGACCGCTAAAGGCTTGCTCCCCGTAATATACTGGTGCTTTCTCACCTAACCTCACACCTCGACGGAGAGATGGAAGCATCTTAAACTCATCACCAGGTGGCTTCATGGAGTCCGCGGTTGCCGAGTAGGAAACTGCCCCCATTTGAGAACAAGGGTTCGTTTTGACCTTCCCGACAGACTTATCCTCAGCACTCACGATAGGGCGCTCTATAAAGTCGGAGTGGACTGGCATATCACTCTTCATCATCTTACTTACTTGATCTGATAACTGCGCCAACAAATCTTCCTTTACCTCCATAATTTGAGTGGCTTGACGCTGTATCAATTCGGTCTGGCGCTGCATAAATTCGTCTCTCATCAGGGCCTGATTTTCTATTGTTTCATTCTGGCGCTGTATAACTTCTTCTCTCAACAGGGCCTGATTATCTATTAATTCTTCTCTCAACTGTTTCTGGCTGACTATCAACGTAGTCATGGATTCAGCCAAAGACGCTATAATTGTGGACAGATTCGAACCGAGATCCTGCGCAACTGGTTCTTTGTCAAGTTCAGACACAGACATCTTTCACTTTTCTATGTTTTAATCTTAATTAATACAAACGCTTGTAACAATTTCTATACACAAAAATTTAGGCCTCAATTATTCACAGTTCCTTTCTACATACGTTTTATACGTTCAATCTAATACTAGGTACTCGGGCATGGAGCACAATAAATTTGATTGGAAAAGAAATGTTTCAACTCCCTGTCCAAAGAAAGTCGAATCGAGTCGAATCGGCGTCGAAAACCCGGCGTTGATTTCCTTTTCGATCGTTTTGACTGAGCACTGCTGACCTCAACAACAACTGCACGACAGACAGCCAAAATCCCGTTCGCAATAAAATCGAAATTTCTCATTAGTAAAATCGACTTTCGATTCGTTTCAACTTAAGTTCTCATTTGACTACAACCTCCTATCGAACTATTAAACAAATCGTTGATTTAAGGCAGAAATTACAGAAATCAACAAATCTTATCAAATATACCCAACTTCCTCGAGAACCTAGCGCCGACTGACGAATAAAGATTTAACTACAACTTAAAACAGGACATCACCTACAGCGACTGTCGAGGCGGGTGGGCGCCCAAATCGAAGACACGCTCTAAGAGCAATATATAAATATATATCGACTGATATATATATAATAAATATATTTGCTACCAAATCGAAGACACGCTATAAGAGCAAGCTATAAATATATATCGACTGATATATATATAATAAATATATCTGCTCCCAACGCAAACGTGAGAAAGCAGCCGTCGTGGGTGGCCAGTCAAACATCAGTCGGATTGACTATCATCACCACCACTACCTGCCTACCTGCCTACAACACATTATCGGCTCAGTTTTCTACCGGCATTTATGTAGCGCCCGACAATAAAAACCATTTCCGTAACATAATTAGGTCATTTCAATTTGTCTACAGATCAAACATGTTTTAGGTAATTTTAACTTGGCTTTATCGTGACTTCTACTAGGTTAAACATGCAACTAGTTCATTGGAAGGCTAAAAACATGCAACTAGGTCACTTGAAGTCGTTTTGATGGTGATTTAGGTTAGACATGTATCTAGGTCATTGGAAGGCTAAAAAGTATCTAGGTCACTTTAAATCGTTTAAGTGATAACACGTGTTAAGCTAAACATGTAACTAGGTCAGTTGAAGAGGTCTTCCAGTGTCTGCCAGCTTTGGTTGTTTGCTAAGAAAAGGAGTTGTTTCTCTTTTGTGAAACCAGAGACACAAACCTCCTTCCTCCTCCTCCTCTTCCTCCTCATCATCATCACTCTGCTTCCTCTTTCGCATCAGCATCCGCCAGCAACATCCTCTTTGTCCAGCTGCCGGGCGATTCGCTACGCATGACCGACAACCCGTTGTCACCTGGACGACAACGATACGGTGTCAGAGACAAACTGGAAGTCATTCACGACGTACGTCACGCGTCACGTTACGTCACATGACACGACATTCAGTCATGATTTTAATGAGCGATTTATACTTTTCTGCTTGTTACATCTCTATGTCTGTCTGTCTGTGCCTGTTGTGTGTCTGTCTGTGTCTGTCTGTGTGTCTCTCTGTGTGTCTGTCTGTCTGTCTCTCTCTCTCTGTCAGGAAGCTGCTCAAAGAAGAGGAACCAGCTTAAACCAGTTTAATGTGGCAGAGAAGGCTGATTGTTGTTAATGTTATTATTGTTATTAATGTTGTTAACGTTGTTGTTAAACGGCGACTTGAGCTCCTTTTTCTCCCTCTCTCAGTTTTCTTCAGGTGCCTGAAGACTGTACTGTTCAACAGTGATTTTACTTTTTTGGGTCGGAAGCACCTCTGTTGAGTTTATCCTCTAAGAGGCGCTTTATAAATCTCAAATTACAATTACAACGTTGTTCTTGTGTTGTTGCGATGTTGTTTCCGTTGCCACTTGTTCGATGACTCTGAAGAGTCATCACGCCTTCAGCTTTCTGTAAGATTCTGCTGCTTTTATCAAAACTGAACTGATTTCTTCCGTCATCTGCTCATCCCATGGAAGATGAGCAGTCATCTTTCAAGATGTCTGTTGCTTCTGTCATCTGCTCAGGATGACGACCACGTGCCAGCCGTTGCCATAACAACGACCATCCAGATCCGCGGTCAGGGTCTGCAGGGATCGAGCAAGATCGATCCACTGTCTTCGCTCTCGATCCTTCCTCCCATCACTTCTGAGCTCAACAGGATGACGTCGCATCTGACGTCATCAATGGTATCCGGTGGCAACAGAACGGCAAACGTAAGTCTTTTTAAATTTACCCAGATGTGCTTACTTACTTACTTTCTTGCTTTTTACTATTATGTGCATACTTTTAAGCTTTTTTCTCTCCCTGTCTCTCTCTCTTTCTCTCTCTGTCTGTCTGTCTGCTTCTTTCTGTCTGTATCTCTATTTCTCTCTCTCTCTCTGTCTTTCTGTCTCTCTTTATCCCTGTCTTTGTCTGTTTCTCTCTCTCGCTCGCGCGCTCTCTCTCTCTTTCTCTGTCTGTCTGTCTGCTTCTTTCTTTCTGTATCTCTCTCTCTCTCTCTCTTTATCCCTGTCTTTGTTTCTCTCTCTCTCTCTCTCTCTCTCTCTCTCTCTCTCTCTCTCTCTCTCTCTCTCTCTCTCTCTCTCTCGTTCTCTCTCTTTCTCTCTCATCTCTCACTCGTTGTCTCTCTGTCGCAAATATTTAATATTTTATAAGATTTTTAAAAGTGTTTTCGCGTTTCTTCATTTTACGGACGTTTCGAAATGGATGTTGGAGGCGGCGGTGCCTCTCTGCAGCTCCTGGTATTTGACGGATCCCGGTTTTTATGAGGGGCTTCGTCGAGGATTATGACTAGCGGTCTTATTCGCGGGGTTGTTATGGTCAGAAAAACAGTGCCATAGATTTTGATAAACGAACCCAACCTCCTCTTCTCCTCCTCCTCCTCCTCCCCATCGCCTCCTTCTTACTGGCGAAATTTAATATCTGTAGAGGAGATTATCCTACCGGGTGACGAGTGCGCTGGCGCCGAGAACGGGAAGGCTGTTCCCGGTTGAGCGACCCACAACAATTCCACAGTCTCGGCCCGTCACGGAGAGCGGCCTCTATCACAGGGTGAGTGCGTTTTCTTGGTGACTGGAGGCTGAGGCAACTCATTCAGTTTCGTTTACGACGACGACAACGAACATTATTTGTATGTTCTTGAGACACAACGGATCCCTCAAGAGTTGGAATTATTATTATTTTTATTATTATTATTATTATTATTTTAATAGTAGTAGTAAAAGTAGTAGTAGTAACAGTAACGGTAGTTGTGGTTTTGGTGGTGGTAGTAGTAGTAGTAGTAGTGGTACTAGTGGTAGTAGTAGTAGTAACAATAGTTTATGGTATTAGTATGGTGACAATAATTGTCATTATTATGTATTATTATTGTTATTAAGAGGCCATGGTGAAGATCAAATTGATGATGATGATGATGATGATGATGATGAAAGATGCATTTTTCTTCAGCAGCTCGAGGTGCAACACATTCGGCCGAACTCACGACGACATTCGGCAACGAACGCCCTGAACAACACTGGCAACAACAACAACATAAAGAACCTCTTTAAGACCATGATCGGTATATTGATATGTACTTTTCTAGAGGCTCTACATAAATGCCGATAGCACAATACATCAGAATAATACGTGGGTCTAATGCTGGTGAGAACTTGACATTTTGCAGAGCAGGACTTTGGGTCTATGCTCTGGATTTTGTCACCGAAACCAACTGCTGTAGAGCACAAACTGCCATTGGGATTTTGAGCTCGGGCGGATGTTAGCATGCAAATTTATGCAAATTTTATGCATAAACTAGCCTATTACTGTTGCATGGAGAAAGTTTGGTTCGTCCAATGAGACTCCTTTGGTAAAACATTACAGCAAATGCTTGATTAGGTTTTAACGCATAGTTTTTTTCTGTTTGTTGTGTAGGTTCTGCGAACAGTCAGCCTCAGGTGAAAGGAATTGGCTTGCAACGCTTTCACACTGTCATCAGTTAGAAGAGAACTTGTAAAATTGTATGACATTCGGTAACAAAGTGAGAAGATTTACCATAAAGTTTACCGAAATCCTCAGGTCCTCGTTTTTAGTTAACGCGATCCAAAGTATTCCGTGACGTGCGCTTGATAGTTTAACTGAGAAAAGTGAGGTTTTAAACATTCCCGTAGCTGATGTAGTTCTTATAATTTGCATTTTCTTTTAAGCATGGCTCATAACATTATAACGTTAAGTTTCTACCTCATTTTTACTGTTAACAGTCGTAGCCGAAATTCTTTGTATTGCGCGTGACTTTTGTTAAATTCAGCTTGGAGCAGAATTTGATGGCATTGCTTCGGTTATAAGATAACAGTAGTGACGACGCGAAATGTGGTATCCGAAAATATATAGTCTGCGTTGGTTGTGGCCATTTTGTTGCGTTTATTGAAACAACATGGCGGCGTTTGAAGCCAGAGACATGCGCAGTTAAGAGTGAGAGTAATCTAGAATCTGTGAACATCGCTAAAGTCACTGAAACGGAGCTTGAAGTGGGGTGATCGGCTGACTTTGTTTCAGACAACTCTGAGAGTACGGGTGTTGCTAATTCAGGTGGCGTGACTGCGCTTAACGTAGGGTGTAACAATAATTTAAGGTTTTAATTTAAATTATTGTTCATTGGAGAGATGACGAACGATTGTTTGGTCTGTGATTTGTGTATTAAACGAGTGAATAACGGAGTTAGCTTTCAAATGACTTCACTTAGTCTTAAATTTGGACTGGAAGGCATTTTGGGTCAATTCTAAGTAGGATTCCCTCTGACCCTCTCTGACCTGGGTTAAATGGATTGCTCTTCCTACTGTTACGAGGTGGATGTCGGGTTTCAAGTCATGACGCGATGAGCATCATTTTGGGGGTACACTGAGCAAAAATTCGGTCCTCCAAGTTCAGGGTGTGTACGTCCCTTACTACCCCTCTGGCTCCACCAGCGAATGGGGGACTCTCTGTAATGGTAAGATCTCTATGGTTTCACTTATTTTTATGCTGGCGACACCTAGTTGTTGCAGCTGCCACAGTGAGTGCTAATGAAGCCAGCTACCTCATGAAATGCAGCATCCTGAAGATAGGGACGCACGCAAACAGCTACTTTTGTGATAATTGGAGACTGTGGGCATTTGCAAAACACCGACAACAGGTGTCGCACGCATAAAATATGGGAAAAGTTACTTAGGTGATAACTTCTATGGCCCCGGTGTCTACTGCTCAAGGCATCAACCGATGGCACACGAAACCAAGCCGTAATCAGGTCAGTATCCAGAAGTCCAGTCCACAAGGGATAGAGACACCCTTCTTTTGCTTGTGGATAAGCAATTTGAAAAAGGTGAGTTTTAGGTCGAGAACGAAGTAACACAAGCGACTGAGCTGAACGAACAGATACAGGAAGAGAGTTAAAGAGAGATACCCAGAGACAAATCAATCGACTTTCGTCGCTTCCACAGAGTCGCCCCATTCGCTGTCTGTCTTCCCATTTCTCTCCACTTCTTCATCCCAACAGCTCCTCTCCCCCTTCTCCCTCAGGTCTTCTGACAACCAGACTTGGTTCTTGACATTGGCACCTTCGGACAACCCCACTGATTTGACGCAGCGCTCGTGAATAAGCTGGTGCTCTGCGCTTAGCTTTTAAGTAGCACTTTAGAAATTTGGAGATTACGATTAATAGTATTATCCATTGTTTAGCGACATCTAAGTAGCGCGTTATAAATTTCGAGTTTACGATTACGTCTAGTCGGAGACAAATGTTGCGAGTGCGGGTTATTTTCTCATCTGTAGGCAAAACTCGGCCATGGATCATCGCGATTGCAGTCAGTTGTCGGATGACTGATGGCATCGAATCAGTCGTTGCTGTTGCAGCAGCAGCAGCAGCAGAGTAAAGCGCCGCCGAACGGGTAGAGGAGGAACTACAGCGATGAGAAACAGGAGTGGCGGTCACAGAACCCGCCGTCGTTGTCGTCGGAGATGGCTACATTCGTCCGGCTGCTGCATCCGATTGCCAGCGGCTGATGCCCCTATATAAAGCTGCCTCTGGATCTTGCACCGGCTATCGACGGCATCACTGTTGCTGCTGAGGATATTGGTTGCCGTTGACGACGTAGGATCGGTTTGCAAGTGAAGGGATGTCGGCCGTTTGACTCGACAATGGTGTCCTCCTCCTCCACCACCTCCTCCTTCTCCTCCTCCTCCACCTCCTCCTCTGCTTCCCTCGCCTTCCCATCGTCCTCTGCGATTGGTACTGTTCTGCGATTGGTGGTCTTGTCTGTTCTCGTTCGAAGGACCTGTCAGGATGACGGTAAGAAATCGTGTCAGTTCTTTGCTTCTCGCCAGAGGATGGTCTTTTGTTTGTACGAGTGAAAGGAATTGGTATGTGCGTGTGTATGTATGTGTATGTGTGTATGTATGTGTGGGTGTTTGTTTGTCACCCCTCGGCTTTAGGGTGAACCTTCTTGTCCTGACCTTCAAGGAGGAGGAAAGGAGTTTGCCCCGTGACTTCATGGAGAGGGAATGGAAGGGCTGTCGATGTCGTCAGCTTCATGGAAAAGATACTAATAGTAGTGATAGTAGTGGTAGCAGTAGTGGTGGTGGTAGCACCAGTAGTAGTAGTAGTAGTCGTAGTAGTAGTTGTTGTGGACAGGACACATTTTGAACACGACATCACCTTGAGTCTTTCAGGTCTAAACTAAAGACGCATCTCTTTCAACTTGCTTAACCCCCGTAGCCTGGCTTCTGGTTTCTCTGCCCTATTGGAATTCGACCGGGCTTCTCCAAAGAATTATGATTTTGATTGCGATTTTTTTACTGATTTTTTTACTTGAAGCAACCACCGGCTGATGCCTTGGACATTATGATAACGGCGCTGTAGAAATATGTATATAAGATTAGATTAGTAGGCGTTAATTCACTGATCAGTGCGCGTCTTATTAATATTAATAACTACTCAGAACAACCTCAAAACTAAGAATGCAAATTAAATAAAGGTTTCTATTCTGCTGTAGCGTTTGAATGTAGTCGCTCGTTGGTTTAAGGAGACAATGCCAGTTCGCTGTACTGCACACGGAGTGTCTTATCTCGGCCGCTAGAGTCTGACTTTTAATTGGTCCACATTAAGGGGCGGGGCCGGTAGACAGGTTCTCCACCATTTGCCGGAGTCTTTTTCTACGCAAGTAGCTGAAGCAGCGAATCCACAAGCAGGACACAGAGATGCAGATAAGACATCTCCTGGTCGAAGTCACTACAGTCGAGTTATAACACAGGCTGCGAGCGCGATATGCCTTCTTCATCATGGACTGTATACATCAGTCTTATTAGCGCTTCTTACTGGACTCGCGATTTCCGCGGACCATCTTTATCAAGCCCAAACAAGACAGACTGACTATCGTTTGTCGGTTTGATGCATTGCGCTGGGCACAAAAGGTCGACATAGATCGATGCAAAGTAATGAATCTCTGTCAGCTAATGGTCCTCGTGGAGCTGGTCCATGGTATAAGGACTTTTCGATTGAGGCGCCGCTGCATTAGTAATCTATTGACCGGACAAGTTGGAGGGTAACCCTTCCTGACGGGTTACACGGCTTCGTTATTTTACGCGACGCTTTGGGAGCCGATTTTCAGCCGTGTCGAGGTGAAGCGCTACAAGCGCATTAACGATCCACCACCGTGCGACCTTTAGCGACCTGGAGAGGTTATTTAAAAGAGCTGAACCGGTAGACAAACTCAGACATAAATACTCTCTAGCATGGACAGACGCACGAGACTTGTTTCTTTAGCCATTTCTTGATGGCTTCTAAATAGCTTGCGATGTCCAGTGATTAATCCGATGAACGCCGTATTTCCGTGTATTCAGGAACTCGTAACGTGAACTTATACATTCATGTACTACGTCGGTAAGGAGCTTTCCAAGAACTCTGTAGCATGCGGGAGTAAGCCACGGGGTCACTGGGACGTGAACTGTAGATTCTCCGGAGGATGCAACGCACACACAAACACACAAACATACACACACACAAGGGTTCGTTGACAATCGCTGCAGTTCATGTGGCCATCGTCGTTCGTATGCCTGAGGTCGTGTTTTCAAAGCGCCCTCTGGTCTAAGTCGAGCCCCGGCGCCATATTAAATAACACTATTTGTTTAATGAATTGACTGGAGCGACATCTATGCGGTCAGCAAACGAGACTGTCGTCAAGGAGTTCCATCTCGAATCGGCACGGACTCAAAACACTGCAGTGGATAATTGTGTAAACCACAGAAGACGTTCGAAAAGAGGGGAAAGCAGGGGTCACCCAAATGCGAAGAAGATGGGTTGGGGTGAAGGCTATGCATAATGCGGCGTCCGCATCTAAATTTAGTACATAGTTATTTCAGCACAAAAGACCAATTTCAGTCAGACAACAGATAGTCTGTCTTCGATCTTTATTACCTTTGCAGTGTGCGGCAGTGTGAAAGTGCCCCACCTCGTAGCACAATTAGCAATGCGAAATCAACGGGGTTGCCTAATCTGGGGCTTAGTACTCCGCTGGGGTGGGGGCGTCTGCAAATGGGGACGTGAAAGGGTAATGCCAAATGCTGACCGTGGACAGGGAGGGTCAAAAGTAGGTCAATTTTTGTGGGCGTCCTTAATGGACGATCCCCAAGACCCGATGTCTTTCACCACCGACTGCACTAACGGTGAACGGAATTGATGGAGCGCCAGATCTATTTCCCGTGTCGTCCTTTTTCGTTCCAAGTCTCGCAGTCAACGAATGTCCATCGTCGAATACAATTGATATGCAAATCGTCCTGGAGACAGTTCAAGTTTTATTCCGAGTTGCACCAAAGCCAGCTTTCTCCATTCACTCCTTACTATATGCCTAATCTAATCTAATAAAATGACTTCTATAGCGCCGGTGTCATAATGCCCAGTGCCCCAATCGATGGTAGCTTCGAATGAAATCAAAATCACAATCCATTTGGAGAAGCCAGATCGAACTAAATTCGATGCCACCTGTTGGCTTTCACTTATTACTACTGATCGGACGACTTTTGATGGCGAGGGGTCCTTAATCTTTACTCTGGGCAGATCCACGCATTCTGTGCCGGATGAAGTGCGTTCCCTCTGGATCAATAGTCGTCGTTTCTTGCCTTCAATCCGAACAAGTCGGCGTCAATCGAGACCGGTCTGTGCCGCCATCCGATATTCCTCCATTCATTTCCGCCGACACAGCCGCACTTACTGCGTTCCGCTTACAGGAAGCACTTTATTGCCGATAAAATTGCGTTACTCCGGTCCTGCTTGGCAGTTCGGCCAAACCGCACCCAGCCAGTCAGTCAGCCAGGCCGCCCTCTGCTCGCTGCCCGACTGACTGCCGGGTCGTTAGCCGTCTGGTCCCTTGGCCATTGCGTATCCTTCGGCGTGGTCTTCCACGTCCTCGTCCATTTCGCTGCTGCGGTCTGCTTCGCCCCATCAATCAGGCTGTTTGCCAACGATTAGCCGCCCAGTAACGGTCTCCATTTCACCAACAGCACCATCGTGCATCACCAAACACCCATTCCTTCCTTCCTCCATTCCTCTTGCATCCGGGCCAACATCGGATCGAGTCGCAGATCGTATGCGGCAACAGATCAATCCCACTTCCCAGACCCACTCTGCCTCTTCCTCCTCCCGTCCCCCGTTCCCTCGGCCGAGCATTTACGGAAAGGCAATGCTTCTTCTTCGTCTGATCCTTTGAAAGCGGGGCGCCCGGTCTACTTGCCGACAACCGGGATTATTTAGCGCACGCAAACGTCAGCTTTTTTATCCGCAAGGAGAATTGCTATCGACCGAGAAAATTACCGTCGTTCGTTACCGGTTTTGGTCATTTAGGAATTTAGACAGACCGTAAACATGGCTGCCGCACGGCTCGGACAGACGTTGACATTTGCATCGACGCAGTCGGCCGACCTGCGCAAGTCTCGTGTATTAATTCACGCCCAGACTTCGCCTCTAGCGCCGTAATTCCGACCTACTGGATCAGTTCTTTTCCCTTTTTCAGTGCGAGGTCGAAATGATTTGAATTTCGTTCAGGATTTGTGGAAATTGGAAACATAAAACTCAACAAGGCGTCAAATGTGGCTGCCAAACGCGAACGGCTCAACTAAACAGATGACGTATTAGAGAGACTGGTTCCCTGCTCGGCATCGTAAAAATTCATTGGCCTGCTGACTCCGCATACGAATAAGCAGACTTAAGGCCCCATCTGCAGCTGAATTCTGCATTTCAGAGTTTGCATCTGGGCGATACTTTCAGCGAGATTAATCGGTTCTAGGAGAGCAAATTTAGCAAGCATCAAGAATTGCAGTAGACCTACTTTACGTACGACTAATTAACTAATTAATTAATTCGACTCTGCTCACTACCCAGTAATTTTATAGGGCGATACTAATCGAGCTAAAATTCAGGCTATAGTGCTGACGAAGAATTACTAAATAAAAATAAACAGAACGAGGATCTAGAGTTTGTTGCAATGCAATGAAACTTGTTCCATTTGTAGAGCACTGCATACACACGGCCTCTTGCAACCTTTCCCGATTCCTCCTCTTTCTTTGCCCTCTCTCGCCGCCTCAACTTTAAACACCATCTACCGTAGCCGTCTGACTTTCTGCCTACCTAACCCTTGGGCTTGACCTGGAACGGAATCAGACCTTATCTCCTGTCGATTTTATTTTGCCTGACCAGTGAATTAGGTGGTTTTCCGCGACTCTGTCTTTTAAGGCGCTATAGAAATCTCGATTTGATGTCTGAAATCTCAAATTTCCTTAAGCACTATTAAAAACCAAAGCACGTGGCACCAGGTTCTTCACGAGGCTGAGTCAAGTCCGAGAGATACCGTGCGAAGAGCAAGACCCGGTTGCCAGAAGTCCAGAGGGCGAGGGATACTCAAAATATCAAAGGCGGATTTCGGATTTTTCCTGAGAGACTATAAACAAGTGATAGAGTTTTCCGGGATGTAGTGATAAAATACACCGGCTAAATATGATTCAGCAGGTCGCGTAAAACAAATTTTGAAAAGAAAAAATACGTGTTAGGGCTTTGTAGTCTTATTTCGAGGTTTTAGGTTCTATAGAATGAAGCTACGGCGGTACTTTGATTATATTTCGCTCTGAGATCAACGCCACGGTGCACCCTGGTCCAGCTTCATCTGCTTAATAGCGCAATCACCGCTATGTTTAATTTGAAGTAGAAACTGACTTCTTGCGCTCTTGCTGTTTACCCTATCGTGGCGCCCGTTCAAACGGGAAGCGGTGGTGAAGGACGGTGGTGAAGGATCTCACCCGATTAATTCATTGAAAAATGAGAGCAGGGTCGAGGCCATACGGTCGCTATAGAAAAACATGAGCATTTACCCGGTTGCTGTCCCGATCTTGGCTGCTCAAATGCCAACCCTATAGGAGGATAAAACTACAAAATGGTCGACGTCTTTCCGTTTCTGAATCCGGCAGATGCCGGAAACTGGTTCCGATCGTAAATCCAAAGACATCATATATCAAAGGATCTTTATTAAGCTCCTACACTTATGACGCATTCATTCATCAACTTTTGGGCGCACAGTCAGACCGAGGATCGAGTGGTGATGGGAACTGTTTGGGGAGGTGGTGAGTATAGGGTTCAGCGCCGGGCGTCCATCAGTCAATCGGTGGTCATTCGCTCGGGACTCAGTGAAAGGACAAAGAAAGGACAGTTAATTTAGCGATGAATCGGAGATTGTCTCAAGCGATGCACTTCTCGTAGACTGTCAGCTACATTCCAAACAACTGAAGCGGTAAATGTAATAGTTTCTACGCTCGATAGACACGACTAAGTCCGAACAGGACTTTGCGCTCCGCAGAAATTTCGTGTTCCTGCGTTGAGTTTAGTTCCAAAGACTGTTATGAGCAAACAGTAGCAACCCGAATCATCAAAAATTTTCTTAGAGCGACACAGGAGCTGCATCAGGGAGTCCAGCTTATTCACCGGCACAACATCAAGTCATATCCTAAAGACCACTTTGTCTGGTTAGCTCGATGGCTGGTCAGAGCTTGTGGTAAAGTCGGGAAGCTACGATGGAAATCGATCCTGATGGCAATGGTCGTAAGGTGGTTAAAAGTATGGTTTTCAGTCTGGGTTGAAACGCTCCAGGATAGAGAGAGAGAGAGAGAGAGAGAGAGAGAGAGAGAGAGAGAGAGAGAGAGAGAGAGAGAGAGAGTGAGAGACAGAGAGACAGAGAGAAGGCAAGGGGAAAAGATCTCTTAGACACGAATTGAACTTAGCTGGTTAAATTGCTTTTATTTTGCACTTATCTTTTAAAATAGATGCTTCAATTCAGACATTTTTCTGACGAAATTCTGATTGGCCAGGAGCTCTATCGAGAGGAATCTTGAAGGCGAAAGGCGCTACATAAAGGTCTTATTATGTTTCTTTACGTTTTACAGATTCTCAGCTGTAGATCTATGTCGACAATGTGATCAATGCGCATGCGCTGGTGGTGATTTTTGGATACTAGAATATCATCTAAATACAATTGCATTCGTTGTAGTATCCACGGTAACCATTACCAGTGGCAACGGCCCAATATCGATGCCCACGGATTCATCTCGACCCTTCATCTTAGCATGGCTCGGCACCGTCTCCAAAGCAACCGACCCGGAGACGTCAGTCGCGGTCGGCAAGCAAGCGCCAGCAGGCGCCACAAGCGACGCCGCTCGGTACGTTATGGATGACCCCCAGACGAACGATAATACATCGCCGACTGCTGACACAGTGGCTACTCCGGCGTCGTCGTCTTTGTCTGAATTCGCGACAGGTGGCAGCACCACCACCACATCCTCCTCAACCACCTCCTCCTCCTCCTTCTCTGTCGAGGTCCTGAATTCGTCTGGAATTATGGATGGAATCGTCGAATGGATCCGATTCTACTCTCGCGGTTCAAGTAACGGATCGGACTCGACGAACGAGACTCGAACTTATTACAGCAGCTCGCTTATCGACGACTCCCCAGGGGGTCTTCCGGGTGACGGAAGTCAGCCGAGTCCAGACGAGGTCCCTAAGGACGAGGAAGGGGAGCAGGAGAGGGAGGGAAAGAACAGAGGTGATGACCTTCGACAGCGGGGGAAATTATGCCGCGAGAAGAATCGGCGAGGAGTGGCAGATCGGGAAGCCAGTGCAGCGAACGAAGAAGGAGGAGGACTTGACGGTGATTATAGGTTCATGGACAAAGTCGATGAAAAGCAGTCGGAAATGGTCGAAGGAATGATGACCAGCGAAACCGGAAGTCAGGGCGAGGAGGCTGAGGAAGAGGAGGAGCAGGAGCAGGATGTGGAGGACGGAGGAAGCGAGGATCGGGAGGAGGAAGAGAGAGGATTGCCTGACTGTGTTGAGACGTCGACTGTTCGTCCAAATGGAGCGACGAGTATTACTGGCATTGAGGGAGTCAACGGAGCAGCGAGCCCCTCTCCTCCTCCTCTTCCTCTTCCTCCTTCTCCTTCTTCTTCTCTTCCTCCTCTTCCGCAACAGACGACTGACGTTAGCGATCAGGCATCGTACCTCGCAGATGCTGGTGAGTCAAACGATGTCTCATTCCTTGTCTGTCTGTCTGTCTGTCTGTCTGTCTGTCTGTCTGCCTGCCTGTCTGTCTGTCTGTCTGTCTGTCGGTCTGTCTGTCTGTCATCGCATTAATTAAGGCGCAGGGGGATTAGGCGAGTGAATGAGGCAGTAAAGCGACGTGCTTCTCGACAGCTGGGTGGAAATCTCGCGAGACTTACGCAGGAGATCTCGAGCGCTGACGTGACTTGCGCCATCAGGGTTTGTGCGAAGGGTCGTCGTATGGTGGCGCTGCTCGTTCTACATTCGGTCATCGCGAAGAATGCGGAGGAGAGTTGATGATGATTCATTGGGCTGCTGAGGCAGAGCGATGCCAGTTCTCATAATCATCATCATCAGCAGCAGCATCCATATGTTCTGCTTTGTGTGGATGCTGAGGGCATCTGTGGCAGTGGCTGCTGAAACAGAGCATCTGTTTTGAGACTAGCAGCACGTCTTATACTCGGAGTTTTCGTCTTAAAACAAGCAACCACGATTGTTATTATTCACATTATTTTTAAAAAAGGGGGAAATGTAATCAGGAACGAGAACTAACGCTAGGAGTCATGACTGTTGTTGTTGCTGCTGCTGCTATGGTGATGATGGTGCTATTGATGAGGTATCATCATCATCATCATCTTCACAGTCATCATCATTACATCATCATCATCATCATCTTCACAGTCATCATCATTACATCATCATCATCATCGCTGTCATCATTATTATCATCATCATCGTAGTCGTCGTTGTTCTTGCTGTTGTTGTGACGACGGTGATGGTGACGAGTTACTATCATCATAATTATCATCATTATCATCGATATTATAATTGATGTTGTTGTCGTTGCCATTCGGGGCATAAATTAGGATCTGAATTGCAGCAAACTCAACGCGAGAAAAACAGAGATTTGAGTCCAGCTTATCATCCGGGGAGAGTTGTTTATCAGTGACGAAAGCGGAAGTCGGCCATTTTGAATCGAAGGATTCCGGAATCTTCTTTGCTTGACGCCGACTGACTGGATCGATGGCGCTCCTGATACGACTGATTGACCCGAGGTCACAGGTCACAGTCGGTCACTCTCGGCCGTTGCATCAGATGCAGATCTGAACAGCGCCGATAATTAAACCGGCGGCGAGCTGCGGTTGATTTCGCCCGGGGGACATTCGGTTCCTGATTTCTATTCGCTCGGGCGATTGCAATTCACTCCGTTGAATTAGAACTTCTCTTCTGCACTTTCTTCTCTGTCTGTTTGTCTGTCTGTCTGTCTGTCTGTCTGTCTGTCTGTCTGTCTCTCTTTCTCTATGTCTCTATCTGTATTTTTTCTCTCTCTCCCTCTCTCTCTCTGTCTCTGTCTATGTCTGTCTGTCTGTCTCTTTCTTTCTCTGTCTCTGTCTGTCTGTCTGTGTCTGTGTCTCTGTCTGTCTGTCTTTCTGTCTGTCTGTCTCTATCTCTCGGTCTCTGTCTCTCTCTGTCTCTCTTTCTCTCTGACTCTCTTTTTCTCTAAGTCTCTGTCTGTCTCTGTCTCTCCCTCCCTCCCTTCCTCCCTTCCTCCCTCCCTTCCTCCCCTATTTCTCTCTTTCTCTGTCTGTCTGTCTCTCTCTCTCTGTCTCTATCTCTCTCCGACTCACGACATCTCGCGGTGAACTGATGAAAGCGATTGCCGCTAGGAAGCAGCGTCAGCGCTGAGCAATCTATTAAGCGCTTAGAAGCGTCGCAAGTCAGCAGGCAATGCCTCGTTAGTGGAGGCTTTGAGTCCACGAAAGCCATCGGACGCAGTCAGAGTCCTATAACGAGCCTGTGCTGGAGGTCGGTTGCAATGTGAGTCCTTAATATGCACCATGGATACTATATCTTTGAGGTGGACCTGTGACGAATGTGGCAGCCACCGACGAGAGATGTAGACCTAGAGGAACAGTCGGATTTTTTGACAATTTGATATGTCGTAATCGTAATCGTAATTGTAAACTCGAGATTTCTACAGCGCACAATAACAGCCAAGTTGTGGGAACCAGCTTATTCACAGGCGCTCAGTGAAAACAAATCGATGGGCAAAATAGTTCGGTTCCAGGTCAAGATCCAAGAGTCAGGCAGGAAGGCAGTCAGATGGCTACGATGGGTGGTGTTTGGAATTGGATCTGCCGGATGGATAATGGGAAGAAGAGGAATCAGGATAGGATCTGCGGAAGAGGAGTGCTTTCAGTTTTGAGTGAAAGACCAGCGCAGAACCTGCAAGAGATGAAGTGTTGGTGAGTTGGTGAGTTGGCGAGTTGGTGAGTTGGCGAGTTCGTGAGTTGGCGAGTTCGTGAGTTGTTGAATTGGGAAGTTGGTGATATGTCGTTCTGTCTTGTGAGCCGCATAGTAAGCAGAGCAGCCGTCATCTCATGCGTTGCCAATATTTTCTCCTCCAACGCATGAATGTGAAAATTTATTCTCACATCTTTATGAGGTCAGAAACATTATTTCTAGGTTCGGGTTTCTTGCGAGTAATCTGCAAAATTGAAGAAGACATTCGCTAGCAGTTGGCGAAATTGAGCCGCAACTCGCAAATTATCGGTGACATTCAGCTCGACATCGACACGTGATCTGCAGAATTGAGCGGGAAAGCATGGTCATACGGAAGCCCATAAGGGACATGCAATTATTTTTATTTATCTAGCGCGCACTAGATACATAAAAATACAGTAATCGCATGTCGCCTGTGGGCTTCCGTCTGATCAACTTTGACTGATGAAAAACAGGCTCTCAACGGGATGAATATTCCACTCATAGCAGGTGAACAAAATGGAGGAAAACTGTGAAATATTCGCGGGGTCCGAGCCAGAGCCCCTGCTGGCCATTGGGCGGCGGATGCACTGGTGGAAGGGGAGAATAATAGTGAGGGCGATGTGCGCTGCCCAATGGAGGAGGGTCGGTTGAAAAGTGGCGCCATCTGTCCTCCAGCGTGATTCTTGTTTTGCTCAGTCTTCCTGGAATTTCAACCACACACCACCACACAATAATAATAATAATAATAATAATAATAATAATAATAATAATTTATCAGAACTTAAAAATGATAGAAGTCTTTAGATTAGATCAGACAGAACGTTCAGTACGACGTTCTTTATGAGTAGTAACTGGGACAACCTGTTATTTTGCCAGAGTTTGTATTTCTCTAGATATCTTTGCGAATCTGTAATAAAACTCCGTCTAACTGTATCTATACGACCGAGCAAGATCTGGAAGCAAGAATTGGACCGATTTCCTGAAGAAACTTTGTTGTCCGTTATCCCATAAATTTCCTCTACTGAAACTGCGTTAAATGCGTTTAAAAACTATCGAATCTCTGGAGGAAATGCGATGGTAAAAGGGACGACGCATTGATAAAGCGTGAGATTTTGATTCCATTTCTGCGAATACCGCAATCGATGCAACGTATCGATATTATCATTTGCTTGTGCGGAGATAGCAAATCTAATTAATTCTGATTTATGTTCTGTTTCCCGAATCTGCAAAGTTCGGTAGTTCTGGCGATTGCTTTCAGGCGAAAGAGAAGATGCCTTGTTCGATATTCAGCAACCGTCTTTTGTGCTTCACTCTGGAAACGACTCCGAAGGTAGGATTCAAGTTAAAGCTGATAACAGAACAAGGCTCAGGCAGGAGAACCATCTTCAGATAATCTGGATCTCACTGCTTTAGAAGCTCGTCTTCCGTTTCCGGGAAATGCGTCAACTGAAGTAATCGTAATCGTAATTGTAAACTCGAAATTTCTACAGCGCCCAACGAAAGCCAAGTCGCAGAAACGAGCTTATTCACCGGCGCTCAGTCAAAACAAAATTGATAGGCAGGGCGGGTTCGGTTCCATGTTAAGATCCAATAGGCAGGCAGGCAGGCAGGCAGACAGGCAGGCAGGCAGACAGGCAGGCAGGCAGACAGGCAGGCAGACAGGCAGGCGGCTACGGTGAGTAGTGTTTGGAACTGGATCTGCAGGATAGATAAGGGAACAAGAAGAAGAGGAAGAAGAAGAAGAAGAAGAAGAAGAAGAAGAAGAAGAAGAAGGAGGAGGAGGAGGAGAAGGAGGAGAAGGAGAAGAAGGAGGAGGAGGAGGAGAAGAAGAAGAGAGTGGTTGTTGGAGTTGGAGACGGCCGTCTAAGGTGGATTCTGTTTGGTTTTTTATGTAATATTTGAGCAGCTGTTGCCGTTGTGTCTCTCGTGTGTTTCTGTATCCGGCGAATGGACACGCTTCACCGCTGCGTTCATTTCTTCACTGCTCCGTTCAAGCAGACTGATGAATTTCCAGGGGGGTTGTTCACGTATTGCTTTTCCATATTTATTATTATCATCATCATCATCATCGGTATTATTTCTTCTTATTATCTCTTATAATTATTTCTTATTTCTTCTTCTTCTTCTTGTTTTTGTTGTTTTTGTCGTAGTTGTCGTCGTCGTCGTTGTTGTTGCTATTATTATTATTATTATTCAAAAAGATCCTGTTTTTCAAAGAGATCTCGTTTTCTGTCGTCATAGATCTGGAATGGCTGGAGAACGGTGAGAATGGTTTCGTCCGAACATTCTGCTATTTATCACTGGCCACAATCGCCATGTTCGCACTCATCGTCTCCGTCAAACACAGGCAGGAGGTACAACATTCACAGTGTAATGTAAATGCAGGCTACACGATTTTCTATAGCGACCATATGGCCTCTACCCTGCTCATTTTTCAGCGATTAATCGGGTGAGGTCCTTCACCACCGCTGCCCGTTTGAATGGGCGCCAAGCAATTTAAGGTCCCCGTGCACGGACTGTGTTAGTCCGAGATATAATCGCCACGGTCACATTTAATATTAATCAATGTTCGCAATACCTTCAATCCCTCCAAGCTAAGGCTTGGACCTCTAAAATTGACGTTTGCCAAAATCTATTTATTTTTTAGAATCATTTATTTACAGTTTTAGAGTAAAACTGTCGACTGGCAGAGTGCCAGAATCAATAACGATATCGCAAACCTGTGAGCACTATTTTCGCTCCGATACAGTCTCACAATATACAGTAGGCGTGTCCACACGTCAGACGACCTACTGTATTGTCTCTCATTTACTGGCTAATATGACAACTCTTTGAACTGTGCTGATCCCTGGTGACTAGTACTGTTCATGTTTCACGAATAATAAGCGCCTAAGATAACTGAAAGATTCTTCAACAACGTCTTCAAGTTTTTGAACCGGCTTTAGTGTTAATATAACACTTTTTCTTCGGTACAAACGCAACTTTAAATTTTCCAACAGTACTTGTACGATGGTCACAACTTTAAAACTCTGCTCAGTCAGCAACTATGCACCTGCATACAAATAAAACACATGCTCATTACATATGCAAATGAATGCTTAAACAAACGTAAAGACTCTGCCTTCGCGGCTCAACGTACCTAAACCTCACAACCAATCAATAAGCTCCGCATATTCTACGCTCCGCCCCTTTTTACAGCAGCACAGCGCTCCTTAAGTAACAATTATTTGCATACATATATGGACTAGACCTAAGTGCCTAATTGGTCCGTCCTGTATTCAGATTCTTGGGAACTTACTCACAAACTATGCTTCCTTAGAGGTACGTGGAATATTAAGGTCTGGCGCATTAGAAGTTGATTATTCGAAATGGTTATACCTAGAAGAGGCGCTACACGAATGCTCGAGCAACGAATGAACAATAAGACAATGATTTCTATAAAATAATTATTATTACACTTACGTTCAGAATATTTGACTGTACAGAGGTTGAATGCAATCGACAGGATTGAGCCTAATCTAAACCCTAATACACTGATATTAACTAGATTCTACACAAATAGTTTCGTCCTCTTCTTCGGTCGTCTCGTCGTCCATCTTCGACTCCTTCCTTCTCCCGAGGAACCGTCTTCTCCGTCCGACTTGTTCTTCCCAACTGTCTGGAATCCTCGTTGTCCTGCCTAATTTCTAGCCAGCGTCTCCCAGCCTCTGAGTGTTTCACCCCTTGGCTGACGAACCCCTCCGACCAGCCTGGATTCGAAATCCTTACCATATTTGGTTATATCTCTGAACTAATTAGCATATCACCCAGACTGTGCTATTTTGGATGATCTAACCAGGCTTACTCGTTTCTGCCAATTATCCTTAACATCTCCTTTTAAGGGAATATCAGTTACATATGTGTCATCTTCCCCTGCATTGTCTTCCCGCCTGTTGCGAGGCTGAGCCGTTCTAGCACCGGGCTATGACGTGTACAGCAACCCTTCCTCCACTTGCTGTGCTGGATAACAGATTGACAAATTCCAAAGTTAGCGGCCAGCATCCACACGTTTGACTAAGAAGTCTGCCAACTTACTGAGTCACACTGGATTGCACAATGTACTGCCTTTATATAGCGCACTTTCCAACTCGGTCACACATATACATGTCGATCAATAACGCCGTATACCTAACGGGCTAAACTGTACTACATCCAACAATACAACACAAATCCCCTACGCTAAGTACCTCACACAACCCTTAAAAGTGTAATTACGGTTTATGTGAATGATTTGCAGACGTTTGGTCTAGCTTAAATAGATTGGGGACACATGAGATGTGAGTTCTGAATCGAAACATCACTGTACCTATTAGTGCTGCTGTGTTTGGCACCCTAATACAATTTCTCGGAGAATTTGAACCGTCCACCGGAACGTGTGGTAATACCATGCGGTCCGGTGGATGCCTCTGACTTCTCCAAACCCCTTGATGCCAGTTGGCGCCGTTGGATTGCTAAATCGGCAGACAAGGGATAAAGAGAAATCGATCGTTCCAATTCTCCCAAACATAG
This sequence comes from Norana najaformis, assembly GCA_964023275.1. Lineage (NCBI taxonomy): Eukaryota > Metazoa > Annelida > Clitellata > Crassiclitellata > Hormogastridae > Norana > Norana najaformis. Next base: position 20,167,717 of record OZ029928.1, read on the forward strand.
CTAAACCCTTTAACTACGCGAATAAGCCGCATTTGCTTTCATTTGTACGAGAAACGAAAGCCATCTTGTTAATTTTAAGCTTTTGACCGTTTCCCGATCGTCTGCTGTAGATATTCGGAAGACTGAAACATTTTCGACTGGTCTACACCACGAGGGACAGGAGGCAGGAGCCGATGGTCGAAGAGGCGAACACGCTCCTATCACACGCCCAAGTCTAAGTCCGATCGACTGCAACCATCAACTAAACCGTCCTCCATGATCCCTAGGTTTCCCAGCGACCTCGGTGATCGGAAGTCTATCCCCGAGCGTCCGCTGACGAAGTCTTATGCGCGATAACGTCGATAAAACAAAAAGACAGCAACGAAAGACTATTTGCCTATAAAGAAAACCCGTGAGTCGTCTGCGAAGTGCAGGTGATAACGCAGTTCGGTCTCCGATAGAACCAAGATGTACATTGTTTCTGTAAATATAGTATGAGAAGTCTTTTGTTGTAGACATACTTCCGATTTCAGGTTTCTTATTCTGCTTTTAAACTGGTTAACTAAAAATTATCCAGGGAGGAAGATAGATCAATCAATCGTGAAGCAGAAAACTGGGTCATGGTGTACCCCGATGCATGCTGGTCCCAAAGGAGACTGGAAACCAATAGTAACCAATTGTTAACCCGATGCATGCTGGTCCGAAACAGCCTGAAATCTACAGCAAGCAATCGTGTAATTTAAATTCAACCAATCAGAGGATGGTTCCGCTGTAAGTCAACCAATCACGGTCAATGTTGACTATGTGACCCAGTTTCTTGCTGTTCCAGCCCATAGATATAATATGTTCCAGAGAAATTTTATGTTCTATCAAATGTTCCATCTTCCTCTTTCTATCGATAATCTTCGTCTTCAGAGTCCGGTATCTATTAATAGACCCACACGTAAGCAACAGTGACGTACAAAATAGTACTGAATGAAAAAGAATAATTCGTAACTAATGAGGTGACGTTTTGACAGACTTTAAATTAAGTCACGGCTACGGACTATTTTTAGAATAGTTTTGTAACAAATGTTATTGCCCTTACTGTTTGTTTTATTATTTACTAGGACTACTGCTACTACTACACCTACTCATCCCACCGCACAATTACTGCTATTACTACTCCCACTACTACTACCACCACTCCTACCAATACTATCTGTGAAATTGTAATGCATGTCACGTGTCTTTGTTGGAATACAGTTTTAAATAGTCTTTGAAAATACGAAACCGCGGAGCAAAAAGCTTAAAGAATGTATGTGGCTTTTTGGTTGGCACACCACGTGTTGCACTCGGTCTGAACGTGTCTCTAGAATTCCATAATAGATGCACAGAGCTTTTTAGCTGCGTTAATGTCGTCACCACCACAAATGGGTCGTCTACCCAACTGAGCTCCCTCCTGTGATCCAGCAGCTCTAGTCTGACAGCAGTTTGACTGACCTCCAATATCGGCAAACGAATTGGACTCGAATGGTTGGCAACAGTTCTTCTTGCTAACACGCACAACCTGCGTCTCGCCCAAAAACCTTTCTCAGAACGGTCGTTTATCTAAAATATGTTTTGACACCACGACTGCATTCGCTTCTGCAAAATAATGTCAGAATCACACGCGACGGTTCCGGCGCAATAAGAGCGATGGTTGCGTGACATTGTCACATCCGTAAAGGGTTTTTATTTGAAGCCGACCTGCGCTCGGACACAATCCATTCTCAGAGTTCTATATCTTCCGTCTCAATATTAGTTTCAACATATTTGCAAAAATTTTCTTATAGACGTAATAAAACGGCTATGAAGACAGACAGACAGACAGACATCTGGCATTATTTATGCATCTTTGGCTGTGTTCCGAGTCCTGAATGTTAACTCAGAGCATACTAGGAATACTAGGCTGATTGGAGAAGCTAACCAGAGTACACCCTGAGCAATCCTGGAGCCTTCCCGGAACACGATCTATGTTATCATACTGCATTACATCACTGAATTTATGGAAAGGATTTTATTACATAAAATCATTTGCAAAATAGTAGAACAAAACTTTTCTTCTCAATAAAAATATCTTTAGTCTAATAACGGAAGCCATAAGAAAGGAAAATTTAATACTGGCTTTTATCAGCACAAGTCAATTTTGAAAGCTAGAACTCTGTAACTGGTAAACATTACCAGTTAATCAGTAAAATATTTGGGTACTTGTTAAAAAACTTAATACAGTTCCTCCCTCTTCAGACTTGCGACATCCGACAAGATCTAAGTTCGGAAAGTCACCACGAACAGGTGGCGCCAGAGTGAAAGTTGGCTTACAATTCAACTCCCCGTAGTTTGTTTACAAACATCAACGATATTGCATCAATATATTCATAGGAATCGATGTTTATCTGCCACAGCGCCTCACAAAAGAAGCCAGAGGAAAGACCAATTTCACTCCTACACCACCTAGTGGATTAAGTATGACACTCCATATTAAACCAACGAGTTACTACACACCCAGGATGAATTTGCAAACACCATCAGAAGATCAGCCCCATGGTAAACTGGTAACATTTTGAGTTCTCTGAAGCTAATGCCTGGATGGTGTAGGCAGCTGTCGGATGATGTGCGTGCGTGGAACCTTGTGTCTGCGTGCTTCTCCACCTTCAGCAGCCGCTGCAGCAGCTCGCAGGCCGAGCATCTTCAGGTAGTGAGAAACGAGAGGACTTTGTGCCTTCATGTTAAACAACACTCGCTCCTTCGTCTGATCCCCTCCGACCGACTCAGACTAGAAAAGACAGAAGTAGCAATCGTAATCGTAAACTCTAAATTTCTAAAGTGCTACTTAAAAGCTAAGCGCAGCGCACGAGCGTTGCATGAAGTCATTGGGGTTGTCCAAAAATGCCATATCAAGAACCACGTCCGGTTGCCAGAAGACCAGAGACAGAAGGGGGAGCTGTTAGGGTGGGTTGTTTAAGCTGAAAGAAATGGGAAGGGAGAAGACCAGAGGCAGAAGGGGGAGGAGCTGTTAGGGTGGGTTGTGTTTAAGCTGAAAGAAATGGGAAGGCAGAAGACCAGAGGCAGAAGGGGGGAGCTGTTAGGGTGGGTTGTGTTTAAGCTGAAAGAAATGGGAAGGCAGAAGACCAGAGGCAGAAGGGGGGAGCTGTTAGGGTGGGTTGTGTTTAAGCTGAGAGAAATGGGAAGGCAGAAGACCAGAAACTATTACACAACTCTATCTAATTTCAAACACGACCCATCGCAGCCGTCCGACTGTCTGCCTGACTCTTGAATCTTGACCTGAAACCGAACCCTTCTTGCCAATCGATTTTGTGAATAGGCTGGTTCCAGCAACTTGGCTTTTGTTAGGCGCTGTAGAAATCTCAAGTTTACAGTTATGAATACGATTTAGGAACAGACTTAACAGCAAACCAGTTGACACAGACTATGTACTGCAACTTTTTCAACAGCACTGGCAATGAGGAGTTACGACAGCGAATCATCACAGAACCTGCTTCCTCGGTTGCTTGCATTCACTGGCGTCAGGCAGCATTGAAGAGGAAAAGCGAAGTCTTGAAGAATGATGTTCTGGAACCGTCATTATCCTCTTCCTCTCGTCGTCATACAAATCGACAGCCATCGTTGAAATGACTTCTTTAAACTTGGCCGCTTTGAAGTCCATGCCACCTGTTGCCGCCACCGCTGCTGCAGAAGCAGAAAGAACGATGAACAAGATGGTTTCTGGAATTGTGTCTTTGACCTGGTATTACATTTCCATGGCAAATACAGATTTCCTCAGTTAATCAACAATTGAGAAATACTACATAGCCACAGCGTGTATTATTTTCACTGGCTCTGCCAGCATTGCTTCAGTAAAACCCAGTATAATAACAACAACAGTAATAGAGACAGAAGGGGAGGAGCTGTCAGGGTGGGTTGTCAGAAGGGGAGAGGAGCTGTCAGGGTGGGTTGTCAGAAGGGGAGAGGAGCTGTCAGGGTGGGTTGTCAGAAGGGGAGAGGAGCTGTCAGGGTGGGTTGTCAGAAGGGGAGAGGAGCTGTCAGGGTGGGTTGTCAGAAGGGGAGAGGAGCTGTCAGGGTGGGTTGTCAGAAGGGGAGAGGAGCTGTCAGGGTGGGTTGTGTTTAAGCTGCGAGAAATGGGAAGGCAGAAGACCAGAGAAAGAAGGGGGAGGAGCTGTCCCCCTTCTGTCTCTGGGCTTCTGCCTTCCCATTTCTCGCAGCTTAAACACAACCCACCCTGACAGTAATAGTAGTAGTAGTAGTAGCGGTGGTGGTGGTAGTGGTAGTAGTAGTAGCACCATCAGATATATTGGTAACATATTGGTACATTAAAGTTTGTATTCTCAACATTAACTATCCGATTAAACATCCCATTAACCGTCCCATTAAACATCCCATTAACCGTCCCATTAACCACTCCAATAGTAGTCCACCTACGGTGTTAGTTTCGTTTGCCACACCAGTTGCGTGTTAGAGACAGAATTCATAAGCACCGAGAGAAGTATTAGACACTTTGGATAAAGAATGAGTTGCGTATGAAGTTCTGTCATATGTGTCTCACGTACAATAGCCATGGACAACGGCAGACAGTGAGCTGATGTCTAAGCCACAAGGTCCCTCTGACACAAGTCCCTCTTCCATCAACGCTTTGCTCCACTTTGCCGATCGTCCAGCGGGCGGAACTCCTCCTGAAATCACGTGATAAAACAGTCGTGCAGTCTTGCAGTATAAAAGACAACATGGCAAAATTTGCCAAAACTCTGAAACAAATCTACCATTAAAACGATTTACTTATTAAATTATTTGTTAAATGACTACTGATATGATTGTAATTACTGCAAAAATATTTAAAAACCATTATACGAGTATGTCTACATGTCTGATGTGTAGAACAAATAATGCTGTTATTGTTGTTCTTGTTGTAAGTCGATTTCTAAAGCGCACGCTAATGTAACCAAAAGCATTGCAAATGTGCTTAAAAGCACTTACTATACTTAAAGTGCAAAAGTACTCACTAACTTAGTATAGCAACCTCCTTAATGGAAGATGGCTATTTTCTTTTGACTTTCCTGATACTAGTCAAATTAAAACTTTTCTTTCAAACACCATTCAAGATGCTGAAATTTCCGTTGGCTCACCTGTCACCCACTCATGCACGACGTTGACGATGTACTCTTTGAATTCTTCGTTGAACTGATGAAGCGAAGCTGGAAACGAACGGAAAAACGTGACGAATATTGCCTGCGCAAGGCAGTCAGCGTAGACCTAAGCAACAATTGCACAGGAAAAACTAATACAGACTGACCGTCCAAATATCTTAATATAAGTTTCACTCTTATTTTTCATAATTATCATTAATACTGTCAGAGTGTTAGACTTACAACAAGAAATTTGTCTTTGAGCTCGAGATGAATACTTGTTACCAGCGCAACAAAACTGTCGGCAATACGATCGAACAGTCGACTTCTGTCTTCCGTCAGTTTGACCTACAAAATATTTTACATAATTAATTTCAACCCATTTCTAACCTCTTTAAATCTTTAGCTAAGGTTCGATAAGATTAGATGCATTCTTAACGGAAAAGCTCTCAGTCCTTCGTACCTGGAAGCGATCGAGAAAGATCCACCAGAAAGCGTCTTGCAAGATGGCGACCGATGCTTCCGACTGGAAGATCTTGTTCCAGAACTTGACAAATCCCGGCTGTAAAGAAAATCATTCGCCATCACTGATGTCCGTCCGTAGCCGAATATTTATATAGCGCCTAGATTATGTTTTTGTTCTTTAAGAACCAAGTTTCATCTCCAGGCGACAGCAGTAAGTCTAGATTGGCAGAAGCTCTTCCAAACACATTGACCCAAACCAATGGATCATCATCGTCATCATAGTTGTCATTATCAACTTCTTACTTCCTCCTCCTCTTGTTTCTCTTCCTCTTCCTCATCCACCTCTTCTCTTCCTCCTCCTCTACCAGTTTTCTTCCTCTTCCTCCCCTTTTCCTCCACATCATCTTCCACCACATCCTCAACCTCCAACTTCTCTATCCTGCTCCTCCTCCTCTTTCTTCTCTTACTACTTTTCCTCCTCCTCCTCTTCCTTCTCCTCCACTTCATCTTCCTCCTCGTCCTTTCCCTCCCACTCCTCCTCCTTCTCTTCCTCCTCTTCAACTTCCTCTTTTTCTTCAACACCTTATTCTTCTTCTTTTCATTCATCATCATCATCATCGTCATCATCCTCATCATCACTGCCATTATCACGAAGACAGTAGAATCTGACTCTAGGAGGCAGGCAGAGAAACAGCTGGAAAACGCTGCCGAATGTCAACAAATACCTTGAATGCCTGGGCGACGGTCACAGTGTCGAGTATCGGGGCCGGTTCACGGTTGCCAGGAAGATTAGTCAGCCGTGTCTCGTCAAAGCCAGGAAACTTACAGAAGTCTATGCTGTTCTTCTGCAGCTCACTGTACAGCCTCTCTTCCTGTGGTCAGAGAAACACAGAATGCCACGTAAAAACTCACCAACAATGAAGATTGGAATTCAGATTAAATCCAAAATGAATCGCAATATTACGTTGCATGCAACTGTAACACGTAACCATGATCTACACAATGTACTTTATGTGTGTTTGTGAGATGCTAATAAAGGAATAAAGGCCACTTACTTATTTATTTACAAAAGTAACGTACTTATAATCGTGAATCAGTGAAGCCAAAACTGAAGAGACTACATCTGTTTACGAACAGTTAGAACTGGGTTTCTATCTAAATGGCCATATATTAGCATTGATGCTCAGGAATAAAGGGATAGAAAACTCAATAATCTACAGGCGCTACATAAGTAGTTTGGTTAAATAAGTTCAGTTCTTGACATCATACCTTGCTTTCTTCGAGCTCTTCATTCACCTGGATTTCAACTTCTTCATCTACCAAGGCAACCATTTGCAAGACAATTTGAAATTGAACAGCTCTGATTGGACTGCGCAGAACTAATCATACTGTACATGCAAACTACTGTGTCAGCATTTATTAAACGCCACTATCTAGTGACTAAGCATCAATCAATGGTGCTAAGCAGTTGTGAGTGAAGGACTTGCTCAAGGTTCCTATACAGCAACCATCTCAGGGAAGGAGGCTCAAACCCGTGCTCTCCACATTACAAGCCAAGCGCTCTAACCAATCAGCAACCATGCTCCACATGCTAGCCCCAACAACCCACCCCAAAAACTTTGACTCAAACACCCCACTACAAACACTCATAATTCCACAGTTCCAATTCCAAAGCAGAATAGAAATTTAGCAAATCCAAGCAACCAACTGATATGGAAAATTATGAATCTGTAAACCGGTCATGGACAGGAAAATGGAAAGCCTTTTGTGACATACAACCTAATACCTCGATAGCAAAGTCTAAGCAGCTGAGATCTAATTAAAGATAATGTAATCTCGTTCAATCTTAGCTATCTACACTGTGTCCGGAAAAATTCCAAGGCTTTACGGTAAATATGAAAATAATTAGTAAACATTAATCGATTTTTAAAATTCCAAAAACAGTTTAATCCTGAAATATATAATTACCAACAAAATTCTTTGTAATTTATTAACGGCCCCCGTTTAAAATTACGTCACAGTGATGTATTTGAATTTTATATTTTGTAAAGAAAGTTGCTAGAAAAATGGCGTTAAGCGAGGAAGACAAAATTGTTATAAAATTTTTACGCCAAAACAACAAATATAGTGCAAATAATATTTCAGGATTAAACTGTTTTTGGAATTTTAAAAATCGATTAATGTTTACTAATTATTTTCATATTTACCGTAAAGCCTTGGAATTTTTCCGGACACAGTGTATATAAATCTAATCTAATCTGAACAATAATTGCTTCTATTTATAAACTTAAGCTTATTCGTAACTTAAGATGGCTCTTTAGTTCTATCCCTGTCTTCATCACTCTCTGTCTCTCTCTGTCTATGTCTCTGTCTCTCTCTCTGTCTCTCTCTCTCTGTTCTGTTCTGTCTCTGTCTCTCCACTTTCAGTTTCTATCCTTCCTCATCTTTTCTTTTCCTTTATGTAATGAATCAAGACGAACTGAATCTAAAAACTATCTAGACGAACTGAATCTAAAAACTTATTGGACCTGGTGACTTCCGAGAGCACGGATCTGACGAAGATTCGATCACCTGAGGTTTCTCCGTGAAAATCAGAAGTCTCTCTGAATGCTCGTAAACCTTCTCCTCGAACCTTCGCGTTCTCTCCGACAGTTCTTCAAGCGGACTGACAGCGGACGCAAGTTCAACAGGTCAAGGACGACACAGCAATCCAAAAATCAGGATAAAATTGGCCACTGCTGATTGACTGCTTGATTGAGTGGTTGATTGAGGTTTTACCCAAGGTAAGCATAAACTATTGGAAGAGCAAAATGGTTATATCCGGAACAGCTACGTTCCAGATATCACTGACTGTCTGTTTAATTGATTGATATACTTTATTGACTGATAAATTAATAAATTAATCAACTGCCAAAAATTCCTAAAATGTTACACTTTGTGACTGATCAATCACTCGAAAAATTGACTGAATGAGAGATTTCTTTATGCGTTTTGGCCAAATTATTTTATTTCTTGTCATCTGATGTGAGAATTTTACTTCAGTGGTAAAGGATATTTGCAGCGGCTTTTAGCAGCTCCAGAATTTTCTCCTCCGACTCAAGGACAAAGTCTCCAAGCAGCTTTTCATCTTCCACTTTCTTCGGCCAATCCTTCTGTAAACCAAAACAGATGCAGCGTTATGCCTACATCTATCATGTTTGAACTACAGTGTTCAGTATTATTATTATTATCATTATAATTATTATTATTATTATTGTCACTGTCCCTATCATTTTTGTTATTATTATTATTAATCATTATTAATCTTATTATTATTAATGTGGATGAAAACCAGACACAGATTCATGATTATGGAGCACATACTGTTTCATACTTATTTCATATAAAGGAGATTTATTTGTTATTCAGCAAAACCTCGGTAGCCTAAGTTCTTACCAATCTATTGATCGCCAAAAATTCCTCAAACGTCACGGGTGGCTTCACATTTTCCGATACGTTCTTGTTCTTTAAATCTTCCTTTTCTCCTGGATCGTTTTGTACACTGGCGTCAGCTGGCATTGGGTTCATCTTCGTCGATCAAGATGAATGCATAACTTGCTGTTATTAAATCAGCACAATTATAAATAATGTTACACAATTTTGTATAGCGCATATCTACGCAGCATAGCAACATTAATTTAATGTACATGAGTTTATGCATTTTTACTAGTCCTTCCCTCCGTACGTCGACTGAAGTTTCTTCAATCCTGGATCGCGATTCTTAGATTTGAGTACTGTTTAAAAATTATAGACAAACTATAATAATTCGGCGATACCGTGTGGTGTTAAGAAAGATTTTGAAAAGATTTCTCGTTCAAATGTTTACGCATTACCAAACTGTTTTATTATTAATTTGGCAGTCAAGACGAAATCATAAGAGGTCGAAAAATGATAGGCTCTGCTAACGGACTAAAATTAAGGATGGTATTCAAGCGAACCTTTCAATTCCAGTTTATGCCATGGTATATGATAAAAGAAATGAATTTGTGTAATAATTATAACTTTAAACGCGTCGTTAGGTACGCCCTTAACATTGCCGCCGGAAACGCAAAATACACACTAAATATTTAGAAGATTTAGTGCAACTCACGCTAATTATACCAACGCCATCTATGCATTGTTTATGTACAAATAACAATTGCGTTAATCAGCTTTGTTGTTAGATGTTTCACTAATTTAACTTTCGTGCAACTTGCACAGTTTTCTTTCGCAACAAACACTGTCCTTACAACTATAGCTCCTTAATTCATAGGTGCTCAGTCTAAGACAAACAGGATGGCACAGTATGGATCAGGTGCAGCCCCATGTCAAACTAAAAAGTCAGGAGCTAGACACGAGAATTGATGTGTAAAGTTGGAGAAACGAGATTCAGTACATAATATCCCTAACTACTTAAAGATTATTTCGACAAGAGAAAGATCGATCTCGGAAATTTGGCTTGCGCAACTGAAAACTAGGTCACGTAGATAGCACTTAATGTGCTAGACCTACTTATATCAGGTTGGCCTATAGGTATAGACACTATGACACGTGTGTTCAGCTACATGTATATTATCAGACTGATGGCCTTGCATCAGTGAGGGTTGCGCACCCATGTACAGGGCGTGGCTTATATGTCCAACCCTAATATCAGTGTCCCTATTGGCCTATGTGCTAGCCACTCATGATACATCCTTTCCACAGAAAATCGCAAGTTGAAAGTACCATCTGCGTCGAAATATACGTTGAGAAAGAAAGTCTTTTTTTAAAAAAAAGTCTAAATCTACGGAGTCCTATTATCTAGTTAAATCTACGGAGTCCTATTATCTAGTCTAAATCTATGGAGTCCTACTGTCTAGTTCTTTAGGCTTTTTCTTTTGCAGTGCCTCAGTCCGAATAGCGAGCTGGGGGTATCACCACTCGCCCAGAGCGTGTAATCACCGGCGCCGGACCACCGTGGGCGGCTGATGGAGGAGGTGGGGAGAGGGCTACCGGAGGTGATTCAGCTGCGGAGTTAGCTCGTTGAATGTGACGGTCTGTCGGGCTCTCGCCGTCTTCCTCCATGATGGGGGGCTCTGAGCTTGGTGTCACGTGGCGCGAAGTTCTCCTGCGAGTGGTTCCATCCTCAAAACGAACGGCGTACGATCTGTGGGGGAGGACTGCCGTTATCTGAGCCTTGCGCCATTCTGGGCGTTCGTCGTACTTCACTCGGACTGTCTGCCCGACTGGTAATGATGGCCTCGCTTTTGCGCTTCTGTTATAATAGAAGGCTTGCCGGGCCTTGGCCTCTGATAGGGCGATCGTGGTGGCTTTTGAAGTAGCTGTATCGAGGAGCCTATTTGAAACCGGAAGGCGCGTTCTCAGTCGACGGCCAAACATAATTTCAGCCGGCGACAGAGTCAGTTGCTCAGAAGGCGTACTCCTCCATTCTAATAATGCCAGAAATGGGTCAGAGTTCGCCTCCCTGGCTTTGGTCATGATTCTTTTAGCAGTCTTCACAGCGTTTTCGACCCTTCCGTTTGATTGTGGGTATCTAGGAGAACTTGTAATATGCTGGAACTCATACTTGTCGGCGAAACGTTTGAACTCTTGGGAACAGAAAGGGCTATTATCTGTAATTACGAATGATGGAAGACCGTGCCTGGCAAAGTGTGGACGTAAGCAGTAGACGATATCCGATACCTTTTTTGATGGTAAACGGTCGATCTCGAAGAACCCGGATAAATAATCGACTGAGATTAAATATTCCCTGTCGTGAAACGTGAAGATGTCTATCCCGACTCTCTCCCAGGGCCGACTTGGCACCGGATGACACATCAGAGGTTCCTTCTGCATTGATAGATGATAACGGGCACAGATTTCGCAAGTCTCAGATACGCGTTTGATGTCGGCCGTGAGTCCCGGCCAAAATACCGTTTCCCGTGCTCGGCGAATGATGGAATTGACACCCGTATGCGCGCTGTGGAGCCGTTCAAGGATGTGGGCACGCATTGGAGGAGGGATGACAAGGCGGTCGCCTTTGAAGACCAGACCGCAGCTGACGCTCAATTCATCTGCAAACGTATATCAGGTTGGCCTATAGGTATAGACACTATGACACGTGTGTTCAGCTACATGTATATTATCAGACTGATGGCCTTGCATCAGTGAGGGTTGCGCACCCATGTACAGGGCGTGGCTTATATGTCCAACCCTAATATCAGTGTCCCTATTGGCCTATGTGCTCATGATACACTACTAGACAGTCTAAGTCTATGCTGACCTACTTTGTTCACAACGAACAAAGTTTATCAGAAGAATCTACACTTCTTTACCAGAAAGCGCATCGTGAACTATTGATATTGAAACAATAAATTCACCTCTGGGAACAAAATCTATGACGAATTGTCAGCACAGTTATCACGTCGAGACTTGCCACACTTACCTTGGCCAGATGACTGGCCACAAATACTGCAGGATGAGTTTTATCGTAACTTAGATCGGCTTATTTCAGCCCAAAGGGCATATAGTAGTACACCAGGGACGTTCGGTAGAGCGGATTGTACCGAACGCCTGGCCTTTTCAACTCAGAATAGTCGCCGAAACAAAATCTTTTCGTTGCAGCAGATTTCGTATAATTTGATAGAAAAATAATAAATTCGATAGGAAAGCGAGAAAAGGATTTAATATGGCGTCTCTTTTGGGCGACGTGATCGGTTCTCGATTCAAAGACATCGTCTACAGATACACGAAAAGTGACGCCATTTTGTACGCCTTGTCGATTGGCGTTTCAACTCGCCAGCCCGACTCCCTGCGGTTCCTTTACGAGGGTCATCGAAATTTTGCAGTATTCCCTACCTTTGTGCTCAACCTGGCCACGGCGGTCGCAGGTGATGGCGTCCTAAGGGGAAATTTCAACGGATTATCCGTGGATCCGTCAAGGTTGGTTCTCGGGGAACAGTACCTCGAGGTCTTGCAGCCTCTGCCACCGTCCGGAAACATCGTTTCCAGAGGTTACATAGCCGAAGTCCTTGACAAGGGACCTTCCGGTATGGTCATTGCAACGAATGTGGACACTTTCGACCTGGACTCTGGTGTGAAACTGGCGTTTAGTCAGTCGGTCTTCTTTGTCAGACAAGCGGCTGTTCAGTCTGGGTTCAAAAGGTCATCGGATAAGATCTACGCCGTAACAAAGGCGCCGAATCAACCTCTGGACGCCATGATTCAGGAAGCGACTGGCGTTGATCAGGCAGCGATGCATCGTCTGGTCGGATACTGGGACACCAATCCCATACACATCGATCCAGAGTTCGCCCAACGTGGTGGCTTCCCGTCGCCTCTAATGCACGGCCTGTGTCTCGTGGGCTTCGCCGCTCGACACGTCCTCGGCGCCTTCTGTAATAATGATGTGAACCGATTTCGTTCCATCAAAGTGCGATTCACAAGCCCCGTTTACCCGGGGGACACACTGCGAAGCGACATGCGGCAACTGAATCCATCCAGGATTCACATACAGACCACAAACCTTGCAACAGGGCGAGTGTGTATCGCTGGACACGCTGACCTACATGACGACCAGAATTTCAACCACTCCAAGCTCTAGCTACACTTTCAAGTTTCTCCCCTCTGCCCAGGAACCCACGTTCCACTGGGCCCATAGCAGGCCCGCACTGGCGGCCACCTATGGGTCCAACGCACGTGACTCTATAAGGATGGTCATATTCTGTATAGAAACTGTCACTCAGTAAATCCCAAAATCTAATCAGACAGTTCTGATGTCATGTTCCACCCAGACCCCTCTCTGAATAAGTGAACCATTCAACAACCAAGCATAATTCTTTAAAATTTGCACTTATTTTATCGAGCTCTTCACTCAAACATTTATTGTATAAATACGAACAGCAAATAAACACAGTTGGCGCTTCATAAAGCAAATAATTTTGTTGCAGTTTGGATTTGTAGACGTTAAAATAACCTCGTGGCAACATCTTTTCTTGATCCATGGATTCACTGCACAGTTTTTGTGCTGAGTTTTTTTGTCTATCTTCAGTCATGACTTACTGAATGCATAAACGATTCTAATATCTGCATCATACATGGCATCATAAAACGGCCACATTACACGATAACAGTTTTGAGAAAAAGTTTCCTGAATGGTGCTCTGTTAACACTGCAGATCAAATCATATAGAGCCGTAAAAAGCACTAAAATAAAGAGGTAGAACAGACTGCATAACAAACTGTAATTTATTCCTAAGCAAAATTCCTAAAACCAGCAGCAGATATCCAGAAGACGTCTCATGCAAAACTCAAATTTATTCACATCACAGACAACCAGCCAAAACAGGCAAAAGCGCCCGTGATTCCTGAGTTACTGAAACTCCTAAAGTGTCACTGAATTTAAAACTGGTCATGCCAACACAACTGTCGGCATCCTTTACACGCCAGAAAAGACGAAGAGACTACATCAAGAAGCAAAACCTAGCCAATAATTTCATGGATACACAGCTTTCACTTAACCCAGTTATGCTCATGTGCGAAAGAAGCTCAGTAATCAGTTGCCAAATTCAGTCGAGTAAATTTACAATCAACAGATGAAAAAAACAATCTCATTCAAATCAAAACCACTTTTCATTGTCAATCACGTTTCTATGGTATTACTAAAGATTTAGCCAGAAGAGCAGCTAATGCAACCTCAACGTTGCCGTTAGCATTTCGCAGTTCCTCAATAGCTGCTTCTCTTGAGAAACCGTAGCTAACCAGGCGACTGATGTGAGATTCTGGAAACGATGGTTGCTGCCGCTGCTGCTGCTGCTGCTGGTGTGGTCGAGACTGAGATGTGGACGGAGCGGATGGCATTGGCTGCTGAGCAAATCCAGGTGCTGAACGACTTGTGCTGGCTGTCAGTTAAATCAAAGCAGAGTAAAATTTTTACATCAGATAAAGCAAGTTACATCAGTTATTTTAAACAATTTTTAACCACATGCAATGGATTCCAAAGGACACAAACGAGGCTAAGGTTAGGAAGTGGAAAAACAGGTCTTGTTCCAGCTCTTCAAGGCTATCCAGGAAGGCATCTCTGAAACCAATCGACACATATGGGAAGGGTTACAAAAAACCATCTGAAGGTCAGTTGAGAGTTGACATATGTTGGCCCAGCCAGGAACCCTCAACGTTATTTCTATTAAAGTTGTACAGAACTTTAAAACACAATAATAACACAAAACCTCAAAATTTTCATACAAAGTCAAAAGCCATTGAATAATGGTCAAAGTGTATACAAGAGAAGGCAGGAAACCATCAAACAATGAAAATGCATAAAAAGTAGTTGGTGGGGCACGGAAGCCGACTCGATAGAGAGCTCAGCTTGTAACGCCGAGAGTATGGGTTTGAGCCTCCTTCGCTCAGACGGTTCCTGTGTAGCGACCTTGAGCAAGCCCTTAACTCACAATAGCTTTGCACCTCAGATTCAAATATACCTACCCTGCACACATAAATGCAAAATAATATTTTTTTTTATTTATACGGAACACTTATATAGCGCTCCTTCAAGAAAACTACTCAGAAGCGCTCCCAAACCAACCTCGGCGAAAAAGAACAGTCATAAGAGAAGAACAGAAGATAGAAGTAAAATCCCGGGGCAGAAGACGTAGAGTAACAGGAAGTCCATTCCAGAGGGTTGGGCCAGCAACAGAGAAAGCACGACACTGCACGGTCGAAGTGCGAGTGCGAGTCACTAATAGATTACCACTAGCAGCGGAGCGAAGAGAAGCACGTCCCAAATTGGATCGGACAGGTATAATAATAACAACAGTATTAATTATATCTAACCAATAAGAAAACTGTGACACATTGGCTTTTACGAATGTAACCTGGCTTCTGCAATGAGTTATAATTTTTTATTGCAATTTCACTTAAAGCATCAATAGAAACATATGGGTGTAGACTAGATTTGATATGATGCCCAGAAACCAAGAAATGAGACGTTAAATGAAGCCGCATAACAAACCTTCGAGTTCTCTTTCCGACTGAGCAAGAACCTCGGCCAACTGTCTGTCTTCGTCAATGGACATCGTCTCGGATGCAGTTCGATTCAAGCGCGCATTTTCTGGCAGGTCAGCTTCGCAGAGAAAAGGTGTTCGCGTATCAGTTGTCCCTATGATAAGCTCGTTGCTCTTTAAGTCTATGATGCACTGCAGACACAGACAGTTATCGTTTATACTCAGAAGCTGACAGCTATTCATAAACACTTGTCAGCTCATTTTATGAACATGGTGTATGGGATGACTTGGGGAAAGGGGTCGTGCATAAAGAACTCCTGCAAACAGTGTTGGAGTAATATATTACTTAAGATCAGTTCAAAAGACATCAATTGACTTAGAATCAGCAGAACTAGACCCACGAGTGTTGCATTTCTAAGTTAGAAAGCAGCAAAATTGCAGAAAAACTTTCTACAGATGGAGTTTGAAGACATGAAAGAATGTCGTTAATACCTGGTGACGTTTCAACATGTCAAGACCAAGCAACATGTCCATTGGCTGGTCCTCCAGAATGGAGAAAGAACACTGAAGGTAGACTGGTCCAATCTGGATCTGACCTAAAGACACAACAGATCCAATCAGATCAAGAAACTGCTTTGCAGCAAATGCACAAACCCAGTAAATTCTGCCAACATTGCAACTGTTCGCGTCTGGGTCGTGGTTTATTTCAGAGATTTGAATCTCGGCCTAGCATGGTCTGTACACGGGGACCTTAAATGGCGTGGCGCCCATTCAAATGGGCAGTGGTGGTAAAGGATCTCACCCAATCAATTCACTAAAAAATGAGGAGGGTTGAGGCCAAATGTGTACATTTACATTTAATTGTTTAATAAATCACAATAATAAATGTTCAATAAATCGTGCAAGAACATTCAGTAACATTTTGCCAAAATTTATTCAATTCAACAAACCGAATGTTAGGCGCCACTGAACACAAGGCTACAGAGACAGAGAGGACTGCAGGAAACCAGGTAACGATTACTGAAAATATCGAGTATTGTTTAAAATATGAAGATGAATACTGAAAACAGGCAAACACATCACTGAAGAAACAGACTGAATTCTAAAGATATCTGCACAGAAAACCAACAGAGGTGAACGCGTCCGATGATCTTCTGTGTCCCGACTCCCTTGGCTAATCCCGCCCACCTGGTGTCAATCAAGCGCATGATGTTGCACCTATCTGCACACGCCTGGCTCATGATCGTCATCTGGGCACCTGCGGAGGACAAAGGAAATGCATAAAGATGCTTTATAGAAACAATGGCTCATTAATCTATATATTACAACAATAACCCACACAAGGAGATCAACTTAAGAAAGTTACGGCCAAAATACGCTATGTTCTATCTGCCTGCTACTTGTGTATAGCCGTGGTGACCTAGCCTAACCCTAACCCTTTGGTTGTACTGTAATGTAACATAAGCAAACAAGAAAAGCATAGAGCACCTACAGAGTCTATTACATCTTTACATTAATTGCCTATGATTCCTTGCTCAGTCGACGGACATATGGTGAGATAACAAATGCACTATTTACTTACCTACTTACTTAAATTCTTAGAATGACAATCTGACCATAAGAATAAGATTAAATCCTTAAATTTCACCTTCAATGAATTAAATCTGGTTGTTATGAAAAATTAAGCGTTGCATGAAGACAATGACCAAAATCCTCTTTTCCCTCACACCAGATCAACGCAATTCTGGATTCGAACAACGGCAAATCTGTTTATCGTTTTCCTTAATGGAAAACATTAAGCTACGTCCCTCATTAGATTAAAAAGCAGTTTACAGAAGACAAATCGCTGTGTATTTCGAGACCTGAGTCGACGAATGCCTTGACTGGATGACCGTTGACGCTGCAGTCAATGTAGAGCATCGTCACTTGGCCGAAGCTCTCTGGCGAATGCTCCATCGCTGTCTCCATGTTGTGCTCAACGTTCTTCAACCTTCATATACAAAGTCACAGAACAAACTGCATGTTCAGTGGTTTTTTCTGGAACATTCTACTACCAGTTAATCGAGGAAGGAGCTTTCTATCTGTCATTTTTATTTCCTGCTCCTGAACTTTAGCATAATTAAATTTTGAAGGCAACTGAAATGTTTGCATTGCACTGAAATTTGCCAAAGCTGCTTAAATAAATCAGATGGAAAGGCTGTTATCTTGCCATTTGATAATCAGGTGGCAAGTCAACAATCATTCAAAAGCTGGACTGTGCATTCCCTCTGCATATCAGTGCAGTAGTCTAGGGGATAGTAAACTGACTGTCAACCTAGAGTTTGGGGTTTAAATGCCTCCCAGGGCATAAAGATGTTGAGATTTCTGCTCCATGTGTCCCCCTAGCAAACCCTGAAATGAGTACGCTGACCATATGTTGTCAGTGAGGAGATCGGGCAACGAGGAGA
Organism: Norana najaformis; assembly: GCA_964023275.1. Lineage (NCBI taxonomy): Eukaryota > Metazoa > Annelida > Clitellata > Crassiclitellata > Hormogastridae > Norana > Norana najaformis. Next base: position 20,185,764 of record OZ029928.1, read on the forward strand.
AGGACTCGCCACCAGCTGTCATATGCTAAGGCCAACACTTCATACCCATGGCTGCATCTCAGGGTTAGCTTAAAGGATTTGTCCTTCTTCTTCTATGGCTCACCTAATTTCTTCAGCTATCTGTCGCTGAGCATCTGGATCGAACGGATCGGCAGAGAACAATCGGAGTCTCTCTCGATCTCTGTCCGCTCGTTCTTGCTGCTGCTTCCTCAAAACTTCTGTGAATTTTTCTGGAGACAGACACATCAACAAATTCCCATCAGCAAAACAACAGAACAGTTTCAATTCAACATTTCTACTTATCTGATCAGCAACATGACCTAGATTTTAACTGGAGAATCATTATAACATGCTTCCGTTGATCACAGATTGTGGTATAACAGTCAGAATGTGGATCCAAAATTAACTTCCTACTGAATAAAAACTCCTTATAAAATGACGTCATTTTAAGGCGATTCTCGATAAGCCTTCCAAAGACAGTGCCATAAATGCCATCCACTGTAGCCATCTGACTAACTGCCTGCCTGAACCTTGGCTCTTTGACCTGGGACCAAATCTGACTCTACCTGCCTACCGATTTTGTGTATATGTAACTTAGCTTTCTTTGGGGCGCTGTAGAAATCTCGAGTTTACGATTACAACACAGTTTTGGCATACTATGAAAGGAAAACAGGCCACAGCAGAGATAAGGACTCCGTGGAGAAGCAACTTAGGAGAAATTTCTTGTTCTACTACAGGACAACATTTCTTAAGTTCAATATCAACATATTCCTACAAGATCAGACATTCCAGATATGAGATATCTGTAAAAAATGCTTAAAAATGCAGCAAAGGTTCCGTTCTGCCCTGCAAAGATGTCCTACCTAGATTTCCACTGAGCAGAGCTTCAGCCAGCGGAGGATTTCGTTCCTTCAGAAGAGCCACGTCGTGCGGGCTGCTGAGCAAAAGTTCACGCAAGGTGGCCGGGTCTTCAGCCATGCTTCCATAACCCTGTGGGTGATTACTGCCACCAGGTATAAGCACCTGGCTGAAGTCAATCTGTGGGGCTCCTGATTACAAGCCAACATCGTCACATGCAGACATGTCAAAATAATTAAGAACATATTGAAAATCATAATCATTTGCTACCCAAAACAGATTGCACAGAAACACATAAACAAATATTTAACACATACTGAAAGGTACTAACGTACCACGTAAAGATATCAAACACACGCATATTAAACACATTAAACTCATAAATCCATAATTTGCAAAAGAAAATCTCATGTGCAACAACCACAGATGATAAAGTTCTGCCATATCAGAAATTCAATTACCAGTTTTAAACTAATAAAAGAAACAACAGCTTAAACAAAACAGTGTTTTACTGAATAGTCTGCCACCAGAAACCATAACTTTATTCATCTCTAACAATTCTAAGTCAAAGTTACAAGAAGCAAGTAACCATCTGAAATAACCAGCAAAACCGGAGAACTTATCCACGAGTCAAGTTTTAAGGACCCGACCCATCGCACACTGAATCCAGCACGACCTGACCCAACATTACCACAAAAAATCTGACCCGACCCTATCTGACCCTTTCATTCACAAGAGGTCAATGCTAATCCAAAAAGCAATGACCATGATAACAGATCTGTTTTACTGAAGCAAATAGAAAACTGTGTGCAGCCTTCCCACAAATGAAAACCAAGTCTTTAAATATGTCAGAAAGTTCAGAGGTCATTGACTGTAATACCTTTGCATAGCTGATTTAAACATTAAGTTATTCCTTATACAACCATCTTGATCCAACCTGACCCGATCCACCAAATTTCCCAGAATTTCTGACTTGACTCAACCCATGGACAAATCTGAATCTTGTTTATTCTTCAAATTTAACCATTCAAACAAAATATATTTTAAACATTTATTCTCTGTTCTGATTAGAAGTTTTACAGTTTTACGTGAACTTCTTTACATAAATATGCAAATAAATAAATATGGACAAGTTCGTTCTTCAGTAAATTATGTGCTTTACCCGGTGCTGGTCGGCCACCAGCTGCCTGGCCACTGGGCGTCTGGCCACTGGTTCCCTGGAGGTGCTGAACCACAAGAACATCTCCATCTCGAATTCCGTAAGAGCTTAATGATGCTGGAAAATTACAAACATCGTCAGTTTAACCTTAGCATCCAAGCAATATGTCCGAGTTTCCAAATATCTAGCAAGTGAAATACTTAGCAACACCGTGATCACACCCTTCCCAATTATAGCCAAAAATAGATTTGTCACGTTTACTGTTAAGAATTAGAAACTGAACAAATCGTTAATTTTACTCGATCACTGTCACAAAGAAATTCACCGTAACGCAATTAACGCTTCTTCAATCCGGTATATGCAATTTCTTGCCCTACGTGTTAGAAGTCGTTTGTCACCAATGTCTCTTGGCTAATTTCTTACTGAATGTAATGATCTCAGCGAGTTTCTGGAATTTAAAACTTCGTTTTCTAGACCATTTGTGCAGATGAACGGCAAAATACGAACTTAAGAACAAAGCGCCTGTTACCTGCATTGTCGAGCAAAGGCCGACCGTTGAAGATTAGCAACAACTCGCGAGCAGGAATCCCCGTTTCCAACTCACACAGAACCTTAAAATTCTCCAGCTCGAGATCGTCACTGACGTCGAAGGTGAAGATCTCGTCGGACATTGATGTCACCGTCAGCTTCATTTTCTTCGCTTTACAACACGAACAACAAGTGCAGCAAACGAACATAAAGTTTTAATCTCTCGCAGATCACAACCAACGCCATCGACCGATGCATCGACTCAACTTCCGGTTTAACGCCAAAACGAAACTAGACAAGACCAGAATTTATTAGGCGTCATTGTTGTATATTGTAAATTCAATTTCTTAAAAAACAAAAATCTCTATTGTTACGTCATAAAAGAGTTTTTTAATCATAACAAAATGAGGTGAATTGTATGGAGATTTCTACAGAGAGGCTATGCTCCTGGTGACTTGGATTGAGAGCAGGAGATTTAGCTGGTTTAAATAGCAGCTGGGAACGACAAAACGATTAGTTTTAGTTCAGCTAAGACATGCCCGAAGATGAATCCATGTCTACTGCGAATATGATATTTTGAATTGTAGTTTTATATAAAATTTATTTTCCTATATTAAACAAATAGACGAGGACGCCAACTGAAGAGACTGTTTACGTTGTCAGCGTTTATTCAGAGAAAAAGAGAATGGCTAGGGGATCGTCCACAAAAGACATCCGAGAAAAGACCTACTATGGATCCCTACCCCGTCTTGTCCGCATTTGGCTTTACTTTCCTCCATGCCTTTGAAGGCGTCCGCACTCCAGCGGGGTACTCTGGCCTGGGTTAGGTTATCATACTGATCTTGCAGGGCTAACCCAGCAAATGGATTCTATTAAGATCCAACGCAATGCAGACTGCCTGCTGTCTGAATGAAGTTGGTGTTTGAGACACTGGCTGCACTGAAATAACGTTATGTACCAAATTTAGAGCCGGACGTCCGCATTGGGTATAACCTCCACCCTTTGTCCACATTTGGGTGACCTTTCCTGCCCCTCTTTCTTCTTTTCTGATGTCCTTAATGGGCCACCTCTAGTCGGACTGACCTTGGCGAAATGGCTGGAGATATTTGTGTGGGGAGGGTGTTTCATCAAATTTCATTTACTTGTATACAACTGATTTGATACTGCCCTCCTTCCCGCGCTTGTAAGTGCACACGTGACCACATGGCAGCGCATCGATACAGCTGAGCAGTTGGGCTCAAAGGACTTGCTTAAGGTCCCCCTAAACAGTAACCGCCTTAGGGAAGGAGACTCGAAACCATACTCTTCGCATTACAAGCCCAGCACTCAAAACCATTCCACCATCATGCCAGATGTACGCATGTGTGTGTATGTATGTATGTATGTTGACACTTCATACGCCGTCTTTTAAGTACCTCCCAAAAAGCACAGAACCATCATCAAAGAACAACTCGGTTCTAAAATATTTTGAAGTGGCAGGGTCGTACAAACAAATATTGCAGTAAAATTTGACAAAACAACCTCAAATGCAAATCAACGTTAATCACTAACAAGGTCAATGTATGGGGACCTTAAACGGCGTGGTGCCCATTCAAATGGGCAGCGGTGGTGAAGGATCTCCCCCAATAAATTCAATGCAAAATGAGCAGGGTCAAGACCATACAGTCACAATAGAAAAGTCATGAAGTGATGTATATATAGCACCAATGGTAACATTAGCACTCGGCTGTCCTGTTCTGTTGCCTATTGAAAGTACCACTTCAGTGCCCCTCACAGTCCCCAAAACGAAAATTACATTTAAAGCCACGTCTAGGCTTGCAACAGATGTGATTGCAGATGACTGGCATTATTTAGAAGTTGACCCAACCTTCCCAAACATCAACGCCATCTGCATACAGGGTGATTGGGAATTGCGTTGTTCATCAATCTACACACTGAAGCCGTTTCATCGCAAACAATTATCAGTCAATCTCCCTAACTGTCTGAATGAGTTTCTTGTACAGACCCAACCATCCCAAGATGCATTGCTGTTTCACAGACCCAACCATCCCAACTATCCATTGCTGTTTCACAGACCCAACCATCCCAACTATCCATTGTTGTTTCAAAGACCCAACCTTCCCAAGATGCACTTCTGTTACACAGACCCAACTATCCCAAGATGCACTGCTGTTTCCTAGACCTGTGTCGTTTTGATTCTCTGCCTATTTCTTTTCGGGAGCCACCTTGGCCTTGGCCTCTCTTCGCCTTCGCATGACAACCGAAGCATTTCCCTGAATTGCCTGCGGCTTAGGAATCTCGTAGTTGAATCCCTTGATGCTGACTCCAGCCGATGGAAGAATCTCCATCACAACACCCGAAATTGCCGTCAGCTGATTCTCCCGAATCAGGAACTTGTCTCCCTCCCGCAGGACCATGGGACTTCGAAGCAAGATGCTTGCCTCGACTACATCGCCCGGCATTGCCATCGCCTGACCCTCGGGCAATCGCAGACAGCAGGCAATGTTCCAAGTATCCACAAACATCATGTTAATGTAGTTTGTCGTGACAGGCTTCGATCGGCCTCCCTCAGACCGCGTCAGGACGTAAAGACGCGCGCGAAAATGTTCCACCAGTTTCAGGTTACCTGGAACGCTGAGGAACATTCCCCGCTGCACAAGTTCCTTCTTCACCCCTCGCAACAACACTCCGATGTTTTCACCAGCCACCGCCTGGGGTACGGAGTTCTTGAACACCTGCAAGTCTGTTGCCACCGTCTTGATCTGATTCCCATGACCTATGACCTCTGCCTCATCACCTCTTTTTATGGTTCCACACTGCAGCGTCCCAATAACCACGGTTCCCCGTCCTGGAACCGTGAATGCGTTTTCAATTGGCAGGACAAACGCTCCACCAGTTTCTCGCGTTGGAAGTGGTATGTGTTGGTCGACAGCCTCCATCAGTTTCACAATCGAATTCTCCCCGATCTCTGGATTTTTCCCATCCAGGGCACAAAGGGCAGAGCCTGTGATGATTGGCGTTGAGTTCTCATCGAACCCGTAATCATGTAAGAGTTCCATCACTTCGAGTTCAACAAGTTCCAGGGTGTCTTTGTCAACCAGATCGGCTTTGTTTATGTAGACAACGACATGCCTGAGACCGATCCGCTGGGCGAGCAACAGGTGTTCCCGTGTCTGAGGCATCGTGCCATCGGTTGCTGCAACTACTAGAATGGCTCCGTCCATCTGTGAAGTACCTGTCACAGAAGAACCACATCACGTATGAAGAAAATGCCCTTAAGAAAACCACAGTCGGCAGCCACTGGCACGAAACGTTGGCAACTTTATTTACTAAACTAATCTAATCCAAAGACTTCTATAGCGCCATTATCATAAAACCCAAGGCATCAACGATGGTAACTTTAAGTCAAAATCGCAATCCAAAATCATAATCCGTTGGAGAAGCTGGGTTGAATTCCGATAGATCAGAGAAACCAGAAGCGAGGCTATGGTGGGTAGAAACTACAAGATAGGATACAGAGGGTACTTGGCCTTTACGGTAGTGCGTATGTACGGATGTATGCACGTATGTATATTCACATTTATATAGCGCCTTAATGGGTTTCTCGCTCACTCTGGTATTACTATCGACCAGCACCAAGTAACCTCGTAGGTCACGCGTGAGCAGAATGGTCAGCCTAATTGCTGGCTCAATAGAACTCGACTAATTACCTGTGATCATGTTTTTGATGTAGTCTATGTGACCGGGGCAGTCGGTGTGGGCGTAATGTCGATTGGGAGTGGAGTATTCGACGTGTGAGGCGTTGATCGTGATGCCTCGTGCCTTTTCCTCGGGAGCTTTATCGATCTGGTCGTAGTGGATGAATTTCGTCAGTCCATTTCTCTCGAGAACCTTCGTAATAGCCGATGTCAGGGTCGTCTTTCCGTGGTCAATGTGACCTATCGTTCCGACATTGCAGTGAGGCTTCCGTTCAACCGGGGGCTTCTTATCGCCCGAAGGTTTCGCTGCCGATGACACACAACAGCCGATTGCCCCTGTTCTCCACATCTCACCCCTGGACAGGGCAGAGGGGCTAAAGACCCACGAGGCATGTCCTGTCGTTGCTTGCGAAAGACTTTTTCCAAGAATAACGCGACCGCAACAGCGATAAAATAAACCAACGACGGTCGCCATCTTGCCCCTCAGCACGTTTTCCTCTCGTAAACATCCGACACGACAAACATATAGCGCAATAATAACTAAGCGTCGCATAACCATAAACTATTCAGATGAATATATGAAAACAAGTCACCAGTAAATTGTTCAAATTATATAAATCAACCACATGATTGAGACCGATTTGTTTAGTATGCAAAAGGTTCTTCTGCGTCTGAGGCATCGTACCATCGTAAGCACTGTTCTACGATTCTGTCATGACTAAGCTGTTTTCTTTTACTCTTGTTGGGTAGATGCTTCGTGCATTAGAAACCGGCGTGATTAAATGCTACTTTTTATTGTTATTTCTTAATTTCCTTCTGTCGACTTAACGTTGAGAGCTAAACTTGTGTAACTGCTTAATTCTTTAAACACTCGGGTATTGCAGTTCGACACGTATCGCCAACTGTCGAATATCACTGCAGTTAATCTGAGTCGCCAGATGGCGGTATATGACCCGCTCATTCATCGAGAACACGGTGCAGGTAGACCTTCTAGATAATATGTAGGCCAAAGGTTGGGGCACTCTCATGTTGCAGAGAGGGGGAGAGTTTTCCTCTTTGTCGACCGTGAAATAATAGAGGGGGAAAATCGGGTGCAACTTAAGTACTAAAGTTTAATACTAAAATTTAATTGTCATAAATTACCTGAAATTAACTAATGACTGTCAATGACCCCTTCAACTCAAACCAAATTTTGTGACACTTTATCGTCCTCTTGCCTCATCTGTCGCTGTCTGTGTGTGTCTGTGTGTCTGTCTGTGTATTTATGTATGTGTCTGTCTGTGTGTGTCTGTCTGTGTATGTATGTCTGTGTATGTCTGTGTGTGTCTGTCTGTGTGTGTGTGTCTGTCTGTCTGTCTGTTGCCTAGTTTATGCCAACACTCAATAATTCTATACCGCCTGTCGACCTAACAGCCTTTCTCGACAGTTTTTCTCCTTTTTCTATTATAAATCTTGTGGTTTAAGAAGAACAAAGAAATTTTTTCCACTGGGAACACTGCAAACATTGCACCTTATCAGCACTTTGTCCGCTCGGATTGTTCTTTTCGTATTTTCTCTGCACCTATTTAGACGGACTTCAAACTCCGATGGACAACGAGGACATTGAGACGGAATGGTCTTTAAGTCTGTCATTCACCCGTCTATTCGTCAAAGCCTAGCATTCATTCATTGTTCTGCTAATACTGCTTCATTCAGTCAATCATCTTACTGCGCCCCCACAACGCACTCGACGCTTCAAAGTCCCGGACGCATGCGCACTAAACCTTATCAAGACAAGTCCAGGCAGAGACTTGTCAGGAGTCGAGATTAACTAAGATCAAATAGGACTCGATCAAAACTATCCACGGCCCATCGAAACTCGACAAGCAATATACACACGTATGTTATATAAATATATATCCATAAATTACACAACGCACTTATTGGTAAACAAGAGTTATATATACAGTTGTGATAGACTGTGTTCTGATTGGTCGACTGTTGACCGATAATCACTGGAAGAAATCGACGAAAATGAACGCCACAATGCGGCGGAGTGATACAGCTAGTTTACCTTCTGGGCGGATGGATACTGGATAGTTTGACGCCCAACTGAGCTGAGCTGGACAATATAAAATGTAAATGCAGACGTTTTTCTATAGCGACTGTGTGGCGTCGACCCTGCTCGTTTTTCAATGAATTAATCGGGTGAGATCCTTCACCACCGCTGCCCGTTTGAATGGGCGCCACACCATTATGGTTTGTAACCAGTATGGTTCGTAAACAGGGATCTTAAATCGTAATCGTAATTGTAATCTCGAGATTTCTACAGCGCCCAACGAAAGCTAAGTCGCGGGAACCAGCTTATTCACAGGCGCTCAATTTTGTTTTAACTGATATGAGTTCAGGAAAAGATGAGTTTTAAGTCGAGATGCCTTATCTACAAGGCTAAGATGTGCACGTTGAAACCGGACAACTGGAAACCTTACGAAGCATAAAAAGAACCGAAAGACTTAAACATCGGCGAGCAGTGCATTATTCCTGTCGGCCAGAAGCAGCCAAAGAGATCATCTCGTCAAAATACTCGATGACGAAATTGCCTTTGCTGTCAGCCTGACGTTAATTGGCCTCTTCTCTCGCTTCCAAATGCACCGTTTGCGACCGGGTAATAATCGACGCCTCGAGGGTCTGGAGGCAGCCGAGTGAAATGCTCGTGAATATCGACGGCGCAGAGGGGGTCGGCTGCCGACTGAACCGAACGAGTGGCAGCTTTTTTGTAAATAAGAGATTTTCCTGATGGACTCATCAAGTATTTACACCAATTTTCATCACCGGTCAAAACAAATGACGGTTGGCCACGACCGACCGACCCACCAACCAACCGACCCACCCACCGACCCACCCACCGACCCACCCACCCACCGACCCACCCACCGACCCACCCACCAACCCACCCACCGACCCACCCACCGACCCACCCACCGACCCACCCACCGACCCGCCCACCGACCCACCCACCGACCCACCCACCGACCCACCCACCGACCCACCCACCGACCCGCCCACCGACCCGCCCACCGACCCACCCACCGACCCACCCACCGACCCACCCACCGACCCACCCACCGACCCACCCACCGACCCACCCACCGACCCACCCACCGACCCACCCACCGACCCACCCACCGACCCACCCACCGACCCACCCACCGACCCACCCACCGACCCACCCACCGACCCACCCACCGACCCACCCACCGACCACCCACCGACCCACCCACCGACCCACCCACCGACCCACCCACCGACCCACCCACCGACCCACCCACCGACCCACCCACCGACCCACCCACCGACCCACCCACCGACCCACCCACCGACCCACCCACCGACCCACCCACCGACCCACCCACCGACCCACCAACCGACCAAATGAAGTTCTGAATGACTCAGAACTTTACACTCGGCTCCAGAAATAACATAAACATCGATGCGATTTGTTTGCTGGGGACCGACTTCCCAAGACGCGTTGAATTTCCGCAGTCATGACAACCAAGATAAACAAACTAGTTTAAGAATGTACATTTGAGAGGGACAGACAGACACACAAACAGACACACAGACAGACACACAGACAGACACACAGACAGACAGACGGACGGACAGACAGACAAGGCAGACAGACAGACAGTGAAACGGACATAGGTGCAGACTGACAAGACAGACAACTAGACAGACAGACGAACAGACAGACAGGCAGGCAGACAGGCAGACAGACAGAACAAAGAAATGAAGTGCAACATTCCTTTCACTTTGAACTCGTCGTCTGAATGGAGGGGTGAGCGAGGGAGGGCAAAGGTCAACGAAACAGTTCAAGGCTTCAACGACAGTCTCGATTTTAAATCAATAATCAGTTAAATGAGAAAAAAGATTTAATTGATCGCCAACAGTTGATCATAACAGCAGCATAGTTGTCATCATCATCACCAACAGCAGCAGCAGCAGCAGCTCTGGTTTATGATGGCGCCGTAGACAAAACAAAGACAGACCGAAAAAGCTTTAAAAACTCACACACAATTCAAATCGCATTTTGTCCAAGATCAGAGCATACACAGCATTGTAACTGTGTGGATCTCTTCTGTCCCTCTGTCTGTCTGTCTGTTTCTTTGTCTCTATCTGTGTGTCTCTGTCTCTGTCTCTGTCTGTCTGTCTGTCTGTCTGTCTGCCTGCCTGCCTGCCTGCCTGCCTGCCTGTCTGTCTGTCTGTCTGTCTGTCTGTCTGTCTGTCTGTCTGTCTGTCTCTGTTCCTATGAGATGAACACGTTGCATCGAATGATCTGTGAACTTGATATGTCAAAGAACGCTTACAGAAACTACAGACAAATTCAGTTCATGAAAACTTAATGTTCAATAAAATGCAATGGTAATAATAATAATGATAATGATGATGATAATGATGATGATGATGATGATGATGATGATGATGATGATGATGATGATGATGATGATGATGGTGATGATGATGATGATGATGATGGTGGTGATGATGATGATGATGATGATGATGATGATGATGATGATGATGATGATGATGATGATGATGATGATGATGATGATGATGATGATGATGATGGTGATGATAATAATGACACTACTAAAAAACCACAATCAGCAGAAGTGCCAGCAGTCGCAATGTAACGTTACTTGTAACATTTATCAAAGATCAAAAGTGAACAAAACGTGAACAACAGCTGATAAATGCATCCGAAGAAGAAGAAGAAGAAACTGATTCAAGTTGACAAAATACAACAATCAGACTACTCACATACTTACGCACCGACTGAGCTGCTAAAAATAGCCCGAGCCTAAAGTAAGTACGAAGAAGTAATACGTCTCTAATGTTCCTCAAGTAGCGAGTAAGGTCCGCAGAAATTAACTGACTCCTACTTTGCTAAAACAGCCCAAAATGAAGCATGATCTGATGATGTCAAAAGCATGATCTGATGATGTAAAAAGCATGATCTGATGATGTCAACATGTCCCCAAAAGCGTTTTGTTGCAGGGTTTACAAGCGAAGAAATCCCACATGAACAGCACAAGTTATTTGTAATCGTAAAGTCGAGATTTCTACTGCGCCCAACGAAAGCGGGAACCAGTTTTTCGCAGGCGCTCAGTCAAACCAAAATCGATAGGCATGGTATGGTTCAAAATCCACTCAGAGGTCAATGAATGTACCCCAATGTTTACATATCGCCTTTGTGAACCTGTCAGCCGAGAAAACATATCAGATATCCGAAGCTGTACGTGTATGAATGTGCGAACTGGTTTTCGTGATTCAACTCAGCAGACTTTTCCTATTTACCCTGCGCCCGCACCTGATTCAATCAGTAAGACGGTCATGTAAGCAGTTGCTTTGGACGCGACCAAAAAGGCGCTACTCAAATGCATGACACTGACATATACAAGTGAATATCTGCCAACAAATCACAGAACAGTTTCTGTAAATGTGACACATTGAAAAAAAATCGAGAAAAATGTCACATATATAAGAAAATGGGTCCTGCGCAGTCATGGCCAAAATCTGAAGTCGAGACAGAGAAAGTCGCTCGGTCAAACCAAGAGCATTTGAAAATGAATACAAAAATATCAGCATCACCCAAACAAGGAACAGAACAAGAAACTGAATCGGTAATTTGATTTGAAGAAACCTGTTATTCTGTTGCCAAAGCTGCTGAAAAACTGTAACAGCTTTTTTTAAACAAAATCTAAACATTTTACAGATCGCATTGGAAGTAATTTGTCAAATGAAAAAGACGCAGCGTTCAAAAAGAAAATAGGAGCAAAGTAGTTTGCTGAATAATATATGACGCTTCTTACATATTCTGGTTAACAATATATCTGCCTCTGAATAAAATGAACTTTCTGCAAATACGCTACGAACTCAACGAGAGAGAAATGAAAAAGGACAACCAAAGACGAGCATGAAAATGTCAACGCTTGTACCAATATCAGTTCAAGGCAGTTAATCCATTTAGCTACTTAAATATGCATAAATTATAAAAGACAACATAGGAACCGACAGATGATTTTAAAATCTGAACCTCACGAAAACATGAATCCCATCCGTGCGTTGCTACAGGATAGAAGAACAGCTAGTTACATGAAACTCAAGAGTAAACATTCACTTACTTACTCTCTTACTGATTCCAAGTAAGATATTCTGAATGTTAATTCTGATTGGTTTGAGACAATGTGTGACATACGTCAAACTACGTCAAGTCAAATCTATTGCTGCAGCGTCTTTCAGTTTTATGCCCAGCAGCTGATAAAAAACTATTTACTTTACTTTCTTGCTTTGCATGGCATCATTGACAGGCGTTAATGTGTAATCACCTCACGGGGGTTTGAACCTGCAACCTCCACACGACAAGGTAATCACTCAACCAATCTGAAACTATCGATTACCAAGTACAAGTGCGGATAGGCAAAACCTTGTTCAAAAAACGACTGACGTATTGCTAGACAGCATTTGTTGTGGAATTAAGGCTGGTAACAAGCGGTCAAGGCCTCTGTTAAGACAACACTTCTCTCAAAAGCAGAAAACTAACAGACGTTACGTAATCGACGCAAGAACTACATTCACGAAACTCTAGCTAGACAAAAGAGAGTCTTTCTAAGAACACTGGTCAGTAGGAGGTTACAGTCACTTCGGTCAACGAACAAAAGTTGCATCTCTTCTCTTCCGCTCGTCTCACTTCTACGTCTATTTACAAAGTCCATCGAATTCAATCACACAAACTACTTCCGCAAATAAATATCGACATTCCAAACGCGCTGCATTATCCCTAAACAAATAAATAATAAGATTATTAATAAATAGAAAACTCCGAGCAAAAGTCAGTTAATTATGTGCTAAACAAAAACAGGGACTGCGTTTCTCAACGAAATCTCACCAGATACAAAGGCAAGTAAGATTGTCAGGATTGGATAACAGTTGCATGGGATGAATACAATTATTTAGGTTGAACCGTAGTAAAACTTTGAAACTGGAATGCAAGACGGAATGATTAATTCACGAAATTGAATCCAAATCTTAACAAAAGCTATACTGCAGCTGAAAGGATATTTAATCGGACAGAAATTTGTACACAACGCTTAAAACGTTTCGGCTGCACTTTTGAATAAAGCCGCGCAACTCGTCCGAGATGTCACTTCAAAACAGTCCAGAAAATGCCGGTCATACAAAACGAAACACATTACAAATGAACCAGAGTGCAAATTTAATGCCAAGGAAACCACTTAGACTCACTAAACTGAAGTTCAAGGTAGGAAATTGGAAAGAACGAACTTAAGCAAAACTCAGAAGAGATCTGATCATTGGAGAGCATCAAATTGCAAGTGGATTGAAAACTTTCGATTCTATAATTTACGCCTTTCTGATAACGAGGCACGTCAGTCTAAATCTTCCTTATCCTCCTCCTCGTCGTCATCCACCTCATCATGATCATCATCATTAGCAGTCACTACCCGAGCCAGACATAAACTGACCTGGGCAATCTAACCTAAATCATAAAAGCAGTGATTCTTTTCCTAAGCAGATTACAAAGCAGAATCGTCTATGAGTTTTTGACGCCTCGCTCTTAACTGACGATAAGATTTCCAGCCCAAGATTACATGGTCCTGATTCTTGTGAGCAAGAGTAAGACTCAAACAAGACTCCAAACATGCTAGACACCGAGAGATGTCGAAAACTCGTTCACGTCAATTGCTACACTTCTTAACAGCCAACTTAAGTCAGAGCAAAATTCAACAATCTATCATGCAAGCGGCTTTGTCTCTGTCGTTTGCATTTAAAAAACAACACGTGGCAATCCGTTCAACATCAGTCAAGTACCAGAATGCCCAGCTTTTCGTCCAATTGATGTTTCCGATCACAATGTCGTCCTATACTGGGCCAATTGTTCTCTTAATTCAGTCATTCTGGACTACTTCTTCAGACAGTACAAAAACAATACACATACCAACATAAAACGTGTTATGCGCTATGCTTTGACTGAAACGCTGGTGCCCTGCTATTTTCAATGAACAAACTGGTTCCATGCCATTTGCAGTGAAAATCTGGTGCCCCGTTGCTGTTACTGATCAATTCTGCAGCTGCAGTAAACGGATGGAAGGATCGAACGATCAGAAAACAAGACAAAGGAAACAACAGATGAAGTAAAAGTCTCTAAGTTGAAAGTTTCCATCTTTTATGATGGACGGACTGCAAAATGAACTAAATTTCAATTTCTTCCGAGGGGAAGACTGCAGTTTGGATCGGGTCGAAGCGGCAGGTGAATCAAATGCACTAAGGATCCTATGATACAAATCGTCATCAACTACGAAAACAAAAAGTACTTTACAATTCGCAATTACTACACAAGGATGCAAACACATGAAAATTGCTTCACATAGAAATCTAGAGAAAGCTAATTCACTCGCCTAACTCTGTTCTGTCTCACTCTTTCTCTCCTTCAGTCTCTCTGTCTCTCTCGTTGAGTCTCTGTCTCTCTCCTTCAGTCTCTCTCTTTCTCTCCTTTAGTCTCTCTCTGTCTAAGTCCACAGGTCCACTGTGTATAATCAACAATCCATGCTCGGCGGTCGCTGCCCTCCATTAGCAAGTCTACTCCTACTTCGCGCTTCTGTGGGAATATTTCTCCGTTGTAAGCACAGGATACTCCAAGCAAACCGACCAGCCATGCATGAGCGAAGCGCCAGTTTTCCTCTGCGTTTACTCGGGCACTCTGTTGGTCGCAGAAAGCGAGAGAGAGAGAGAGCGAAGGAGGAGGAGGAGGAGGACGCCTCCTTTTTTCTTCTGCCTTAGACGCCAAACTCATTCAGACGTGACAGAAATCAATGAACGAGCTTTAAGAGGCGCGCCTCGTCTGAATGAACGACAGACAATAGAGCAACGCAAGAGCAAAGTGAACTCGATTCCACAAGAAGAGAATCCACGCAACGAACGACAAAAGATGGAAAAATCAAAAGCCTCAGTAAACTACGAGAATGGACATTTGAGAGACACAACCTTGATCGGCGCTGCCTTTGTTCTATCCACTGCAACGATTCCTTGCATCAACGCTCAAAACAATTTCAACTCCATCTTCTACTTTAAAAACCAGGACGATTACGCAAAACACATACATTATTTATTAAAACTACCTAATTGGTGTAGAAATATATTAACAATTTAGGTGGTCATGTAAAACCTGTTGAAAATACAGAGTCGCATCAAACGTGCGCGCAGAGAACAAGCCACCATTGCAATTGTCCAAATTGTCAACAGAAACACAAGAGAATTCAGAAGAATTGACAAAATCTCTGGAAAACTCTGTCTCTCTCTGTCTCCATTTCTCTCTGTCTCTCAATCAATGAGAGACGAAGAAAACTATCACGAGACAGAAAAACTCAAAACAGTCACAAAGACAAAGTGAAGACAGACCCGACGTAGCCTAAATCTCTGAAAAACGACTCAGGAGAGAAATATCATCCTAGACAGTCAGGCGATCGTAAAACACACACACAGTCGAAGGCTGATCTTGTTACGATCGAAGATTGGCCTTGTCACGATCACAAACCGGTCTCAGACCGATCGAAGACCCAGTCTGGTCTTGAGCATGGTCCTTAGTAGAACATCTGAGGAGTGGCAGTCGTCTGATGATATGGCAGAGGGTTCGTCGTTGTGTAGTCGTAAATGGCGGCCATCGAGTCTGCCGGCAGCACTCGCTTCTTCATTTTTCCAGAGGACGGAGCAGAAGGCATTGGTGCTGACATCATCGGTGGCAACTGCGTCGGTGAAGGACGTTTCTCGTCGGTTTCTCGTTCGTCATCTTTTAGTACCCTACAGATCAACAAAACTACTATTATCAGGCCACACATTGTCAACAACAACAACAACGACACAACAGCAACAATAAAAATAACAACAATAGCAATAATAATACTATGTCGTTGCTTTTGTTATTGTAAAGCCATGGGAGCTTATAATAAGAGTCTTGATGGCTTTTGACCACAAAAGCAAGACTCTTGCTTTACCATAAACATATTTCTTAGCTGATCTTAACAAGTTCGTTTTAAGGTATGCATTCATATAGATTAAATATAGTGGCCCACGCTAGCCGATTGGTTACAACGCTCTGCTTGTAAAGCGGACAGTATGGGTTAGAACTTCCTCCCCTGAGACGGTTACTGCGTAGGGACCTTAATCACAAATGCTCAGCACCATTTCTTGGTGCTAAGTCAATAGATAGAGGTGCTTAATAAATGCAGAAATAAATAATTGATCACTGGTTCTCTCAAGTTACCTATCTTTGAAATACACATTTACATTTTTGATAACTTTACAACCAAAACCTCTAAGTGTCCAGAAAGACTAAAATAGAGATAAAGACAGAGACAGACAGACAGACACACACACACAGTGACACACAAGCAGAGAGTGCAAGTTTTGCCACCTACCAGTTGTCAAGTTCCATTTGCTGCTGTCGAAACTGAGCGATGATCTGTGGCGGCAAATGTTCGTGCAATTCCAATGAATCTCTGAGCAGACGCAGCATCTCGTAGTTGCCTCGACCACGCACCTGCAACACCATTGATTCAATGTTACATCAACCTAAACCCTTCAAAGAAAATCAACAATAATGATAATTTTAATGAAACTTTGTTCTACAGAGATTTTCAAGTCTTGCCGTATCATTGCTACATTAACAACTAATAACAATAGCATGTAAAATAATTATCATTATCGATTAAAAAACTTCAATCTGTAACTGATTATGTGGTACCTAAGCTTAAATAGTCAAACCCAAGAGACCTATAATTCTAAGAAGACCAAAGATGTCAAAAGTAACACCACAAATTGAATCGTATTCGTAATCCCGAAATTTCTACAGCGCCCAACGAAAGCCACGTCACGGGGACCAGTTCATTCACAGGCGGCAAGAAGAGGCTGGGTCACGGCAGCCCCAGCTTTTATGTGGGTCACGGCAGCCGATTGGTTAGATGCTCAGCTTTTATGTGGGTCACGGGAGCCGATTGGTTAGATGCTCAGCTTTTATGTGGGTCAGGGAGCCGATTGGTTAGATGCTCAGCTTTTATGTGGGTCACGGGAGCCGATTGGTTAGATGCTCAGCTTTTATGTGGGTCAGGGAGCCGATTGGTTAGATGCTCAGCTTTTATGTGGGTCAGGGAGCCGATTGGTTAGATGCTCAGCTTTTATGTGGGTCACGGGAGCCGACTGGTTAGATGCTCAGCTTTTATGTGAGTCACGGGAGCCGACTGGTTAGATGCTCAGCTTTTATGTGGGTCAGGGAGCCGATTGGTTAGATGCTCAGCTTTTATGTGGGTCACGGGAGCCGACTGGTTAGATGCTCAGCTTTTATGTGAGTCACGGGAGCCGACTGGTTAGATGCTTGGCTTGACTTCCAGCGCTAAAATAACTCGTGATTTTTCTAAACCCTTTAAAAGAACAGACTGGGCGTTCCACCTGTATAGTGAAGATCTCTTCACGTTTGCCACATCTTTGTCGTTTGACTTCCGGCGTAACCGTCGACACGTCGTCTCCGCTACCACCGGAAGTCGGCATCATCCGTTTCTTTCCGGACTTCTTCCCGAGGAGGTTTTCCTCTTCCTGGCACCCGTCACGGCCCGGTGAAGCGCAACAGCGCACCTTGGTCACCTGACGTCCAAGGACGGTGTTGTCGCACTCGAGGGTGAAGATGACGTGTAGGGGCCTGCGGCTGTAGCCGCTGTGGCAGGAGCTGAAGCACATGAATTTGTAGAGATTGGTCACCCACTCGGCTCCAGCTGCAAATGCAGAGCAAGGACCGTGTACCATTAAGCAATGGAGCAAAACACAGCATCAGAGTTTTCAACAACAAAGGTTTAGTGAAGTTCTCATCTAACAAACGCTGCATAGCATCAACAAATTCAGAGAATGATGATGAGGGAATTTGTTTTCATTCATCATATGCCAAATCAAATAACTGTTATGATTTTGACGATGATGATGAAATGACGAAAAACCGATCACGAAGATGATTACGCTGATGATGATGACGATTATGACAATGATGATAAAGATGAAAATGTTGATAAAGATGACGACGATGACGATGACAGTGACGATGACGATGATGACAGTGAAGATGATGACAATGATGATAATGATGATGATGATGATGATGATGATGACGATGACAATGATGATGACGACATATGCTGACGGACCCTGTGGGTCTTCGTATGGAATGATGACACTCAGTCGATGAGTGTAGGCGTCTTCGATGTGTTTCGCCAACTGATGTTCGGATAGAATCAGATGCTGCGCCATCGTCGACGATTCCTGGCTGTTCTTGGCCGCTCTGTGCGTCGGACATCGGCTGACGACTTCCTGTATGTGTTCCGGATTCAGGTAGACAGGTAGGGCACGGATGATTGAACCCGGAGGAGGCTTGTTCGCTGTGCGGAAAAGGAACGGACACGGTTTGTTGATCTTTACAAATAGCTTGTCAAGGCTGTCGAAGAACTAAGAGAAAAACAACTCCATATGAGAACACTGCTTCTGTCTTAACTGATGTCTAATCTTCTCTCATCTCTAATTTTAATCTTAGCAATTCTCTATAAATCTAACAGTTTAATTCAAATTAACATACCATAGCAATGGTCTTAAGTGGTTCAGCGAACATGTAATCTGTGTCAGAACCACTGCAAAGTAACCAGGAATGCTTAATAGACAATCCTTCTTAGCTAAACGATGTCACAAACTGAGGCTCTGTGCTTCAGGAACTCTGAACAAACTGTTATCTAATCACAAACTGTCCATGGAGGGACATTACTGTCATTCCAAGTCTTCTACCAGTCTACTACTCTTTCACTGAAGAATTTCTGCCTAATGTTCCTTTCTGTTGCCTAAACGAAAGGCAAGGACGAGGATATTATTTGGACTTACAATCCAGTTGGCTGACTTCGTCTTCTTCTGCTGTTTCTCTAAAGCCACCTGGAAGCCGTAATCACCTGGATACTGAGTACTGCAAGAAACGACACATACTACATTCAGTTGCGGAAATAAAATCGCACAGATTTCCTCAACATCTAATGGTCAGCTGGGCTTCTTTTCCCTCTCCGATTCGCCGATCGTTAAAACGAAACCGACCGAGGTCAGGTAATTAGTATTTGCAGGCACAGAGGCCAGACAAAGACAATTGAAATTATACAAACAACGGGTCCTTTGTCTGCAGAACAAATATTTGTCCTTATCCATAAGAGCCGAGTTCTTCTCGGTTGCAGATGACCAGCACAGGAAGCCTGCGAAAGCTCACAGAAGGAGAAGAGGATGTCTGAATAAGAGGAAGGAAGGGAGTGGCAGCTGGACTCGAGTCTCCTTCGTTTCCACCAGATCCAGTCGACTATGTCTGACTGACACAGCTGCAGACAGGCTGTCTACCAACACATCACGTAGCATCAACAGCCAACAGAATATTATTACCCTTGTAAATCACGATTACAATTGCACGGCTCAATGCGTCGAGGAATCGCCCGGAAGTCCAAGAGCTGCTGCTTGCAAATGGCCTTCGCTACAACAAGACCGACTTAGGTCTGAATAACGTCTTCCGTTTTTCAACAGTCACACCTGTGCCGTTGCACGATCTGTACATGGCCTCTCAGTTATCCTCTGGGCTTGGTCCTGTGATCATGTGTTCCTATGATCCTGTTATGTGATCTTGTGGTCCTGTGATCATATGGTTCTGTAATCTTGTGATCGTATGATCCTGCTGTCTTGTGGCTTTGTGGTCCTCATCTTTCGATCAATCTTAATGTTATAAGATCTATGCACTTTATTCTCTGATTCCTACTTTTCAGTCCCCCCATACAAGTGAAATTCTTCGTAAGCAGTCGCGATGTGAATGAAGAAGGTTTTCGTTCTTTTTCCACTTTGCATATCATTCTCTCAAACGAAGCAACACACAGTCTTTAGTTTCCCTGCAGCTCTTTTTCCTCACTTCGCTCGTGAACTTTGCATTTTCGAAGGACGGGATCATTTCCTGGTCAAACATAATACTCCAAAAACCGCCGAATTGACGGAGGCGAGTGCTGCATGCCAAGAAACGCAAACACGAGCCGCCAACCCAACAATCGTCACAAAGACTCATAGAACGCAGACGTCAATCGGATGTTGGACAAGGGAATCAACCGACTGAGCCCCGCACAACGCAACTGCATCTCTTGTTAAGGCTGCTAGTCTGTCCACAACAGATCCATGTTATTAATGGCATCGACTATGCCTGCAGAACAATGAAGATCTACCATCAGTCTGGCACATTCGAGCTCCTCTACGAATAGGACTTGTTCAAGGGAACTCTGCGCTGGAATTACCGGTGTTGTTGCTACTTATCAGCAGAGAGAGAGAGAGAGAGAGAGAGAGAGAGAGAGAGAGAGAGAGAGAGAGAGAGAGAGAGAGAGAGAGAGAGAGAGAGAGAGAGAGCAAAACAGATATACAGACAGAAGAAATAGACACAAAGATACACCAAGCAAGAGGAAAAAACCTAGACCTAATGACAAACAGACAGACAGACAGGCAAACAAACAAACACTTAGACAGAGACAATGTAAGACAGAGTGAAGGACCGACACTTAGATAAAGAGACAGACACAGCACTTGAGAGACAGACACACACAAACAGAGAGAGACTCACAAACAGAGACAGACAGGAGACGATATATCTGATTTATCGACGCGCACGATTCTTGTGCAAAGTGTGTCGCCAAAACTTGGCGTCGTCGGCTTCTTGCAAGAGGTGCTGTCTGTATTTGCGTTGCGTGTCACTAGGGACTTGGTTGACACTTGCAACACAGCTTTGTTGACAATCAGGAGCAAATTAATCTCCAACTATCCAGCGATTGTTTGATTGATTCAATCGAAAGGTTTCTTTTCAGTGGCAATCAACAAACATCGATCGGTGACAGCGCAGTCGCCAAACGGACTTGGAATTCTTCGCCTTTATATCCACATTTTGCTAATACAAGACGTGTTTGCAGAATTTAGCAAAAGCGGCGAAGATAAGAGCGGATTATGTTTGGCAGGGACCAACGGAATCATTCTTCCCATCGATTTTGTTTTGACTATGGTGGTGTGGTGTGGGCTATGCTGGGGCACAAGCTAGAGCTCGGCTCCAGGCTTTGATGCGGAGACTTGTGCGTCTCCGCTATCTTCCTGGGAACTCCCCAACGTTCGATGAACTCTGTGGCACAGCTGATGCTCGTCTCTTTAAAGCAATCTTGAACAACTCAAATCATGTCTTACATCAGCTACTCCCACCAATTAAAACCCTCAGTTATTCCCTACGGCCCCACACCCATGATCGTATTATTCCTCCTGCTGACAATTTAACTCGTAAATGTTTTATTGTTAGGATGTTGTATGATTATTAAGTTTTCTTGTGTTCTTAAATACTTGTAAACCAATGTGCGATTAGCTATTGGTTAATAAAGAATATACTTACTTACTTACTTACTTACTAAGCCCCTGTGAATAAGCTGGTTCCTGCGACTTAGCTTTGGTTGGGCGCTGTAGAAATCTCGAGTCTACGATTACGATTACGATTACCGTGGCTTCCGCTTACCAGCGAGATTCCGGAAGGAAGAAACGAACCGTTTGACAGGAAGATATAACCGCCGAAAGGAGGAGAAAATACTAAAGAAAGTGAGAGGGATTTTAAAAATTAAAGAATGAAGAAAGAAAAGAGAATTCAACAAGTAAGGGAATCGCGAAAGCAGAAAAAGCAGTGAAAGAAAAAGAAGAGGATAGCAGGAAAAGGGAAGGAAAAGCAAAAAAGGGGGAATGATTGCATGAAGTGAAGAAGGTAGGGGCATTTGTGGAGAGAATGTAGAAAATGGAACTGCCAAGGTAATCATAAACTGTCATGTAACGTATCCATGTAACGTCCACAGAACGTCGTTCGGTTCAATGATTCCTGATCCGCCAAGCCGCTTGTTTGCAGCAGTGCGTGCAGGCAGCACATACGTCAAGCCTTTTGCTCATTCTTGTTTTCTCGTAGTTTTATAGCGCTACTACATAATGGCAAGGCATTAATCAATGGCGCATAGCAGTCTGGTATGAAGGACTTGCTCAGGGTCTTCACACAACTCACTGTCGCTGCCTCATCTCGTATTTTCACAGGTAACCGTAATCGTAATCTCGAGATTTCTACAGCACTCAACGAAAGCTAAGTCGCGGGAACCAGTTTATTCGCAGGCACTCAGTCAAAACAAAATCGATAGGCAGAAAGGGTTCGGTTCTAGGTGAGCTTCAAAGGGAAGAAGCAAAAGTGGGAAACAGCCCTACAGATGGGGAAGAGGAGAACCTCAGATGACCTTTGAGGTCTTAACGAGCTGATAAATACCTAGGAGTGATTAACGATACATACATTGGAGTTACCTTAAAAAGCACCTAACTGTATAACATGGATTCTCATATGACACGGTCGACTTAAGGATCCTCGAATTCACTTTCAAACACATCCTCCTTATGATACAGTTTTTGAATTGGCTCCTGAAGGTAATTGTAGTTGTAATCAGAATTTGTATAGCGCCGCTTCAAGAGAAACTAAACAGCGGCGCTAGCATTATAAGTGGCCTGCTAGATTCTTGTGGTGTTTATGAACTGCATATTTTTAAACGATCTGGTTCGATAATGATTCGTAAACTGCTCCTGAATTTTCACAGTTTTAGCTTCTTTGATCTAAGATAGAATTTTTCATGGCTGTGGCAGTAACTGCTCGGCCAGGGTAGAGCAGGGTGAGGTCGGCTACGATGTACCCAGTGCCACATTCCCTGGCGGGGTTCTGTTTGCTTTTGTAAAAGTACTCTTAAACAAATGAAGACAGGTCGACTATGTGTGCGTGGGTCTCTGCCTCTGTCTGTCTCCGTCCCTCTGTCTCACAGTCTGTCTCTCGAGACTGACATTTTCCACGAACTTGTCAAAGGCTGAAAGCTGACAGGTAATGGGAAAGCTATTCACTGAATCAACATTAGATAATATTCCTAAAGACGCACCTCGCCCGAGAGACAGACAGGCAGACAGACAGACAGACAGAAAGGCAGACAGGCACACAGACAGGAAGACTACAGGACAGACACCTATCATAGATGTCACTTGTCAATCGTCTTCTCAGACGACTTATACCTAATATTATTAGACGTTGAAAGCGCCTCACCCGACTGTTGCTTAATAAGGCGTTGATTGCTTCACAAACACTCAAAACCATTGGGTATTAATAGGACTCACAACAGGTCGCTGTTTTACCCCACACACTACCTCCCACCCCACCCCAGTTCAACCCCCCTTCGCTTTTAATGCATTAGACTTTAATGCACAGCTTCATGACATGGCAAACATTTAAAACTGTCTCCATTAGCTGCCATGAATCTCGAGTTCAAAAATACCAGCTTCAAGTTGGCGAAAGACAGATTTTAGGAAAGTTTGCTAGCGCTCGACTTAGCACAACATCAGTTACAATATGAATACTATATAC
The DNA here is from genome assembly GCA_964023275.1 of Norana najaformis. Taxonomy (NCBI): domain Eukaryota; kingdom Metazoa; phylum Annelida; class Clitellata; order Crassiclitellata; family Hormogastridae; genus Norana; species Norana najaformis. The sequence goes on from OZ029928.1 coordinate 20,209,555, forward strand.
TACAATACGAATATAATACGATTCAATGAAAATAAAATAACGATATTAATGATATAAAGTGAAGATATAATATGAACAGCAGAGAAGAGATTTCTTAGGCGAGGAATGAGAAGGTGGAGGGTTGGAGAACTTACCAAACGGGAACAGTCGAACTAAACGTCTGAGCGGCAGGGGAAGAGATCATCTGAACAGAGACAAACACAAATCAAATGTTGCAAACACATCACTCTGAAGAATCGCTTTCTTAAAGCTGCTTCCAAATATTACATCAAAATACATAGTTTACAACATTATATTTATTGTTTATGTGTTTTAGGCCAAATACACAAAACATAATGCTTTGTAAACATGTTCGTAACCAGTTATGCCGAAAAATAATGTGCTGTCACTGAAATGACGAAAACATAGCAGCATATTGTGCAGCTATTCTAAACGAACCAGCCAATCTGTCAGGCAAACGATCAGGCGTGACCTAATCAGTCCATCAGTCATTCAAACTTCTTGTGCAAAAGAACAGATTTCCAATCCGACAATCACCCGGATGAAAAATAAGTTGCCCATAATTCAGTGCAGAGTTTTTGCCGAAGCGATTGCAAGACGAACGGACGGAATTCATCATCACGGTCCATTTATGCATGGCGTGGCGTTCCATAGCCGTAGGCTACACGCTTGATCGATCACGGCTGAAGGCATGGACATATTTTATGGTCGGTTACCTTGGCTGGCGTCGGTCGATCGGTGGACCGCGGATGCTGAGCGCGGTCCAGTCAGTTGCACGCGAAGTCCGTGATGTATATAAAGCCGAAACTTTGTTTGCATCGTTGTCGCTGAAAAGTGTGAGTTAAGGCAAACACGGCTATTGTCAGCCGCCAGCATTAATCAGCTGCTCGAGAGCTTGATCAACACGACACTTGTAAATCAAGCAGTTCGGGATTCCTGTTGGCAAACTCAGCTGACCGTGTCCCGGCCTCCGTTTCGAAGCAAACTGCAAAATGCTTCTGCTGTGCCAAGGTTTCAAGTGCTCTGGCCTCTGACCTGCTGCCCTGGAAACCGTACAGCTAAATATTTTAGAAGCACAGTTTTCAGCTACAACTGTCAAGTGAGGCCAAAGTGACAGCGGCTCAATCTTCAAACGAACCAACGCTTTCGCTTTCATGGCGTTTGATCAGAAGCTGGTTAAGCTTGACTTTAAAGGACATATCATCATCTAAGATGTCTGCTCAGTACATATATGCCTAGTAACCCAATTGTCAAGGGCCGATGCAGGGGCAAGCCACTGAGCGTCCTCCTCAAATGGTTAGAGTGAAGGTTGCCTAGGAAACTTGGAAAGTAAAAATGCCATCAAAAGAGCGGGAAACTAAATAGGTCATGAGACATTTGGGAAAGTATGAAAGTCATCAAAACTGGGAGAGAACAAAAGATGCTCGAAACAAAAGGCCTTCTCCATTTGCCACTCTTGTCAACGTCTGCTTCAATCTACTGCTGTTAACTCTTAGTAGTGCCTTCACAACTTGGTTCTCCTACTCCAACAGCTGATTTAAATGGGCCACTCCTTTTGAATCATACCCTCAGCATTTTTCTCCAAGGTTTCAATGCAGTCGATTTCCAACGCTAATCAGACACCAAAGCCACCCTCGCCCTAATCAACACTCCTGTCTCAAATCTGTATCAAAACCCTGAAGCAGCGGCAATCGCAGGCTAAGTCGCGGGAACCAGCTTGTTCACAGGAGCTCAGTCAGAACATAATCGATAGGCAAGAAGGGTTCGGTTCCAGGTCAATATCCAAGAGTCAGGCAGGAAAGCACTCAGGCGGCTACAGTGGGTGGTGTTTTGGAATTGGATCTGAAGGATAGATAGGGGAAGAAGAAGAATGAGGGTAGGTTCTGCGGAAGAGGAGTGTTTTCAGTTTTGAGTGGAAGACCAGCGCAGAAACTGCAAGAGGTGAAGTGTTGGTGAGTTCGTAAGATGGATCAGATAATTGTCGTAATTCTGGTGGGAGTTTATTCCAGAGAGTTGGAGGGTGTGACGATTACGACTGTGACGGTTCGAGGGGTAGGGGAGGGATGGAGGGAAGTGTGGAGGGCAGGGGACCGGGGTTTTCTGGGTTCACTGGGTTTCGTTCATTGTTTTCCATTTTCTTGCGTCAATTATCAGTGTGGACAGGAGATAATCGAAACCAGATTTATTCGATGATTGTGGACTTGTGTTGAGTTCGTGTCACTTCAGTGCATCCTTGGCCTTGCATTAATCAGATTCATGGCAACTGGCGACGTCTGGCCACCGTTCGTCGGCTGCTCCATGCTGCTGACTACTACCTCCCTAGTTAATCATAATCGTAAGCTCGAGACTTCTATAGCGCCCAACGAAAGCCAAGTCGCGGCTAACAGCCTATTCACAGGTGCTCAGTCAAAACAAAATAGATAGGAAAGAAGGGCTCGGCTCCAGGTCAAGATCCAAGAGTTAGGCAGGCAGACATGATGACAACGACGACGATATTGAAGGTAACGACAACTACGATCATGATAATGATAAGAACAACAACTGCTATAATGATGACGGCAAAGATGATGGTGATGATGAAGATGATAATGATGTGTCTGCTTAGGATCACGTGACGTGGCATGTACAATAGCTCCAGCATTGAGGTAGCAGTCAAGCGTGACGTCGGTAAAGAAGCTTCCAATTAAGCCAAATGGAAAATTTGAAAGGAAAGCTTTTGCTAGATTGACGAATGTTTCACAATGAAGTTTTTGCTGATGAATTATACTTCTCCAGTTAGTATGGAAGAAACGCGTGGCTGCAACTAACAAAGCCATCCAGATAGCCAGTCAGTTAGCCAGCCAGATAACCAGTCAGTTAGCCAGCCAGATAACCAGTCAGTTAGCCATCCAGATAGCCAGTCAGTTAGCCAGCCAGATAGCCACCTAGTTAGCCAGCCAGATAACCAGTCAGTTAGCCATCCAGATAGCCACCTAGTTAGCCAGCCAGATAACCAGTCAGTTAGCCATCCAGATAGCCACCTAGTTAGCCAGCCTTTCAAACATGAAACTGACGTCGTTAAATCCAGGAGGCATTTGTGTTGGCGGGTAAGCGTGAGTGTGTGTGTGTGTGTGTGTGTGTGTGTGTGTGTGTGTGTGTGTGTGTGTGTGTGTGTGTGTGTGTGTGTCAGAATTAGTCTTTGATCTTGCCGTTGCTACTCGTCGTAAAACGTAAACACTGAATCGGTAGAAGACAAGAGATTAATCCGCCATAAACCGGACAATCGAGAAACGCCTCCTCCCTCGTCCTTCTCCCTCCCCTACAGGTAAGTGACGACCCTCACACCCAAATCCAATGGGCGCCACCAACTGACCGCACCTGCCCCCAACTGAAGCAATAATCTTCTTAGGCCGCCATTCACCCGATTCTATTCAGATCTTCCTAAGATCATCGGGGGTTAACGACCATTGCTCGCCCCACTCCAGACGATTGGGAAGCGAGGATGGGAGGAGATGAACGAGGATGAGGAGGAGCAGGAGCAGGAGGAGGAGGAGGAGGAGGAGAAGGAAGAAGAGAAGCAGGATCAAGAAGAGGAGAAGAAACAGAAGAGAAGATAGAGAAGTCGTAAGACAGACAATCAATAGAAGGACATCTGTCGTTGTTTCTTCAGAAAACTGAAACTGCTCTTCTGCGGTTCCCCCAGTAATTCTTCTTCTCTCTTCTTCTTCTTCTTCTTCCACCCAGGAACCAACTCCTCCCCCCGTTTCTCCCTTCCTCCCTCCCTCCTTTCTTTCCTCCCGTCTTCCCTTCCATTCAAAAGGTCATTAAGTGCAGCACAAACATGATGATCACGTGATCACAAAAGCAAAAGAAACTTTATGGCCATGTTTTAGCGCCTTTCAAAGGTCCTTTAAAGGCGCTAGAAAAATGTCCCGATACCCAAGGTCCGTCTAGAAACGAACGGTTGAGTAATTTTAACACATGCATCGTCACCGAGTCAGTTAGTCAGTCGCCCGGGGTGTACGAGGGTCCTATGTCTGACTCACCTGGTCGGTGAGTGGGGGGCTGTGGTCGGATGTGGAGACGGGCATCTGGCTGTCTGGACTCATCATCCCTCGCTCGTTCTCGATCATCAGCGTTTCAATGTGATCCTGAACAGAGGAGACACAGGTAGCAACGTCGTCAACGCACCTGTCTCGCTCAGGCTCCTCATCATCATCATCACCATCATCACCATCACCTCACGAGCCCTTGGCCTAAATCCAGCGCTCTCTCTCTCTCTCTCTCTCACTCTCTCTCACTCACTCTCTCTCTCACACACACACGCACACACACATACTATCCATCCATTGTAATCTAAATAACGCCGATGCAATAGTTATTCCTTATATTAAATACATTAGTGCAAGGAAGAAAGGAAGGAAGGAAGGAAGGAAGGAAGGAAGGAAGGAAGGAAGGAAGGATGGATGGATGGATGGATGGATGGATGGATGGATGGATGGATGGATGGATGGATGGATGGATGGATGGATGGATGGATGGATGGATGGATGGATGGATGGATGGATGGATGGATGGATGGATGGATGGATGGATGGATGGATGGATGGATGGATGGATGGATGGATGGATGGATGGATGGATGGATGGATGGATGGATGGATGGATGGATGGATGGATGGATGGATGGATGGATGGATGGATGGATGGATGGATGGATGGATGGATGGATGGATGGATGGATGGATGGATGGATGGATGGATGGATGGATGGATGGATGGATGATGGATGGATGGATGGATGGATGGATGGATGGATGAACTCCCGAGTGAATATGACCAAAAATGCCAAAAGGCGTGGGTAGGAAAGGCAACCTTTGTTCGGATTGGCTGATATTTGGGCCGAGGGAGCGAATGAATAGAAGGTCAGGTTACACGTGGCCGAACAGGAACAACGTGTGTGGCATTCGGTAGGTAATCCAAGAGAACAGGTAGCTGCTACTGCTCTTCGGAAACACTTAACTCCGCCGCTGCTGCCACCTGCCTAACGATTCGCAACGACGGACGGACGGACGGACGGACACAGGAGGGAGGAGGAAGGAGAGTCCAAAGGGTCGCTTGATGGATTTACCCGGCGCTCCTCCGTCGGCCAAAGGGGCCACATATCCATTAACGGCCGACGCCGGGCCAGGCAATTAGCTTCAGCGAAACGATTGAAATTCAGGGATTGAGACGAGGGAGAACGAAGGGTCCCTTTACCACAAGGATCGACTTACACGGACCGTGGAACACGGCCTGCATTAACACATCATTATTGGCCGCCGGGGATCGGGGTTTCTGGGGTCAAATGAAAGGTTAAACTACTCCGCCAAGCACACCCACATTCCTACCCCAACCAACAAGTGGGGCGGAATTTCTGGGAAAGGACTCGAAGGCCACTGGGAGAAATTCCGCTTCCGAAGCAATTCGACCCAGTGAAGTCACTTTCCCACAACATACACACGCATTCACGCTCCCACAACCCACGCACTCGGTAGGTAAGTAAGAATGTTTAACTGCCTTTCCAGTTCTCTCAGCTTAAACACAACCCACCCTAACAGCTCCTCTGCCCCTTCTCTCTGGTCTTCGAGCAACCGGACTTGCTTCTCGACATGGCATCTTTGGACAACCCCACTGACTTGACGCAGCGCTCGTCAATAAGTTGGTGCCCTGAGCTTAGCTTTGCAGTAGCGCTTTAGAAATTTCCAGTTTACGAATACGATTAAGTGAGAGGGTTGGAGAACGTGATGAGAGGGTTGGAGAACGTGGTGAGATGGTTGGAGAACGTGGTGAGATGGTTGGAGAACGTGGTGAGAGGGTTGGAGAACGTGGTGAGATGGTTGGAGAACGTGGTAAGATGGTTGGAGAAAGTGGTGAGAGGGTTGGAGAACGTCGTGAGAGGGTTGGAGGACGAAGGGCGAACATAGACAGAGGGTTTCTGCTCACCAGAACGTTTTCAAAGGCAAGATTTTCGCTGTAGAGACCGGAGGCGTCTTTAACGTCTGCTGAAGTGTAGTGGCTGCTAAAAGAACAAAGGAATTTCTGCAGCAACCTTCACAACAGCATAAGACTTACAACATAATTATTTACGTGCACAGTTCAGTGACCTTCAGAGTTCATCCTGGGTCACGAGTCAGCCCCTTGTATGCATCAAAACATCGTAATTGTAATAGCAATTGTTATCTAAACTCATACAATATAATCTATTGTAATGTATTATAATATAATATAATATAATATAATGATTATGATTATGATAATAATAATCATAATAATAATAATAATAAATATAATAATAATATAAAATAATGATGATGATGATGACGACGACGACGTCGACGACAAAGACTTACCACCAGTCATCATCGCCGGCCACGTATGGATTCCACGTCTGGTCAAAGGCCATCACGTGATTTGGGTCGTGCTGGATGGTGGACGTGTATCCTTGAGACATTCTGAATTCTGAAGACGGAGGATCAGCCGGCGCTGGACAGAATGACGAAGAGAGGTTCGTTTGATTCAGACGACAACAGCAGAGTTGAATAACAAGATGAACGAATCTATAAAACATTGTATACAGCGTAATATAACCCAGTAACAGTAATTGTAATCGTAAGCTCGAGATTTCTACAGCGCCCAACGAAAGCTAAGTCGCGGAAACCAGCTTATTCACAGGCGCTCAGTCAAAACGAAACTGATAGGCACGAAGGATTCGGTTCCAGGTCAAGATCCAAGAGTCAGGCAGGAAAGCACTCAGACGGCTACAGTGGGTTGTGTTTTGGAATTGGATCTGAAGGATAGATAAGGGGAAGAAGAGGAATGAGGGTAGGTTCTGCGGAAGAGGAGTGTCTTCAGTTTTGAGTTGTAGACCTGTCTTGCTGTTTAGCACCTTTGAAGGGCTCTTCATTAGACGAGGTTATTAGAAGGTTCGAGATGATTAGAAGGTTGTCATCTGTTAATAGTTTCAGTCAGCATAAGCCACAATACAATGTATGTAGCTAACTATATTCATGGTGTCTTCCAGGTACCCCTTGAAAATCCTCCTCACTGGCATAAATGACGTTAAAGTTCATTATTATTACTTCTGCATTTATTAAGCGCCACTCTCTAATGAATAAACATCGAGCGATGGCACTGAGCAATTGTGAGTGAAGGACTTGCTCAAGGTCCCCAAACAGCAACCGTCTCAGGGGAGAAGGCTCGAACCCGTGCCCTGTGCATTACAAGCCAAGCGCTCTAACCAATCGGCTACCTTGTCCCTGAACAACAATTACGAATAAGTTGAACTGTAAGCAAATGGTGCTCGAATAACTGAAAATGTCGCCACTGGCGGCCTCTTGCACGCACGTAGCACCCAACCAATGGCACCCCATCCAATGACTGTGAGCCCTATTAAGATTTTGATTATTAAAGTCCAGTTCTTCTGACCAAAGTCAGGGTCATGGTTAGGCTGAGTGCAGGTGGCTTCAGTGGAATCCAGGGTCAACATCTGGCTTTAGATCACCTCAATCTCTTTCGACGTTCCTTATTAAGATTGACAGACCAGACTTCTGGCCACGGAGACCAAAGAGACGGGCTTTATTAACGCTGTTCCAGTTCCACTCTTCCAGTTCCACTGTTTCGAACACTGTTCCAGTTTCGATTCAAATTTTCTATGGGAAACTTTTCGCGCAGGTCGACATACGGAGTGCGTGCATTTCTGCACGACAAAAATTCAGCCGCTGTAGAAATACCTGAATCAAAAGCATTGGTATACTTCAACATTGAAATCTACACCATCCAAACAAGTCCGGACATGAGCTGCCTTTGCAGGCCAGGAAAATTTTCAGCTCAAAAGCCGACCGAATAAAAATATAGCAAAGCCGTCAAGAGCGCAAACACTTTCGCTAAGCATTTCATTGAAGGCGAACGGCCTATGATTGCGCAGCAGATGAGATATGGTTTTGTTTGAACAGTTAATAAGACAATTTGAGGGTCGTAAATAGTAGGACCGTCTTCTACTCGTTAGTAAGAGCACTTTGTACACAAACGTACATTTAAACGGCCTAAATGGCTCATACCTGTACAGGCTCATTCAGTGTAAAAAAATAATGTCAGGGCATAAGAGAGAAAGATTTAGGGTGCTGACAGGGCTCCGAAATCGTCCAAGACACGTACGGCTTGTCTAATTTTTAACAGTCGTTAATAGCAAATGAGGAAAATTTCAGTGACAACCTGGAAGGAAAGCTAACTGGTGAAGTGTTGAGTCAAGCCCCGGCATGTCTGGATATTAAAATGAAGCCGAGGTTGAAATCAGAAGGAGAATCAGGAAGAATTAGTGGGATTATTAAGACAAGGAGGACTGAGCGCAAACACACTTAACTGCCGTCAACAGAAGTCACTGGTGAACTGCTCGTTGACACCCTATCAACATCAATCTTTGCCATCGGACCAATCAGAAGCACGACCAGACAAACCTACGTGCAGACAGACAGACAACCACGCAGACAGACAGACACGCAGACAGATAGACACGCAGACAGACAGACAGCCCCGCAGGCAGACAACCACGCAGAAAGACAACCACGCAGACAGATAGACACGCAGACAGACAGACAGCCCCGCAGGCAGACAGACAGTCATGCAGACAGACAGACAGACAGCCACGCAGACAGACAGCCACGCAGACAGACAGCCACGCAGACAGACAGCCACGCAGACAGACAGACAGCCACGCAGACAGATTGGCAAATTGATCAGGTTTGGTTTAGCTGCACATGCAAGGTGAATCATCTCTCAATTCAGACTTCAATTTTTGCTTAGCACATAAATATTTTAAAGATTTGGACTGACTCGCAATTAAAGCCATGATGATGATGATGATTGATGATGATGATTGATGATGATGATGATGATGATGATGATGATGATGATGATGATGATGATGGCATGGTCATAACTGACCAGCCATTCAGAGCAGGGCAGCAGCAGCAGCAGCAAGCAGACAAGACAGCTTAAAGTCCGCATCAGAGGAGGCAAAAAACGTTTGCACTTAATGGTTCCCTGGTCATTCGTTTCAGTGAGAAATACGCCTTTTAGCGAATCAATGCCGTCTTCTGCTGGAGCCATTTGCAAACAGTTCTACTGGCCTATTATTATAACATCTTCCAACGATTTACTATTCCACCTGTCTCCGCTGGTCTTCGTCATCATCCTCCATTCAGCTGACGAACAAAGGACAAGGAATAATGGAATGACAACATCCAGACACATCACGGATACGACCACTATTATCATCATCCACCCTACCAGGCCAACCATTGACCGGCCGGCCGCCTGTTCCCAAGACTGGCCGCCTGGACGGACCGACCGACCGACCCCTAGTCGGCCATCGGCGAGCAGCGGCTGCCGATACGATCATGAAAGCCGCCGATGACCGAGATGTGACTAAGTAGACACGCGTGATTGGGCAGCGCCTGTTGAAGCGTAGCGGCCGCCTGCACGGGTCAGCTTCTTGGCTGCTGCTGCTGCCTCTTCTGAGCATCCGCGTCGACACAGTTCACGGATGAGGAAAAATTAACATTTTCAGGCAGAGTTGATGGCCGATTAACGAACCAAACTGCTTTAAATCAGAACACATACAACATCCATGAGTCAGATTTGTCCACTGAGCCGCCGTTGGCTTCGTTTTGAGATTATCCTCTTCCACTTCCCATGAAATAACCGACAACAGACGATGTCTCAGAGCGAACGCACTCCTACCAATGTAGCTGCAATGTATGACTCTTTATGCGGCGCCTGCGCTGGTGTTAATTGGAAAATATGGAGATGTACGCCTCAGGAACTGTCGAACAAACCCAGATGCAATCGCTATCAACACACACACGCACAGACACAAACACAGACACACACACGCACACAGAGGCCTATAAGGCTTGCACATAAAGCGAGCATAAAATATGTGTATTCATGCGCATAAGCATGTATACATTGGTTAGAAAGTGTGTGTAAATGCGTCTGTGTACATTGTGTTGGTCCAACATGTTGATTTAGAAGACCATATAATGTCAAAACATTAATTCTTCGCGTCAATTTGGTGGGTAAATTTTAGAGAGCAAATATTGTGCCAGGCAGTCAAGAACCCTACTATCTTCCTCTTTGCCTGCCTGTCCATCTGTCTGGCTCTTTGTCTGCTTACCTGTCTGTCTGGCCGCCTGCCAGTGGCTTACCATGGCTGGCCTTTGGATTAGCCAGCCAGCCATGCTATGGTAAATCTACGCGTCTTTTCTTTACAAGAACTCTTCTCATTCACGCATTCAGCTAGCCTTGGACTCAAGATCTGTCTGTCTGTCTGTCTCTGTCTCCCTCTGTCTGTCTGTCTCTCCCTCTGTCTCTCTTCAGCGGCCAAGTTTGTTTGCCAAAGGCGTCCTATCTCCTAATTTCACGTGAAGATTATAACTGCAAACCGATAATTACAAGAAGCCCGGGTCACAGAATGTAGGAGTTTTTCAAGTGAAGGAAACTTTACGCTCAGCTAATATTAGACTTAAAGGGCAGACACTGCATAAACGCATCTAACCCTATGTTTAATTATAACCAAGGCTGATTTAATGCCCGCAGTTATACGCCTAATAACTTCTGAAACGCTAATTGCAGCTAATCAATAATTACTTTTCTTAAAACAGGTGCAAATAAGAAATTCTGTTCCATGAAGAAATAGCAGATATGACAATTTTAAGAAACGAAGAAGTATTGGCAGCAGAAATGAAGATTTCGTTCTTTCCACATTAAAAGTCAAATGTTCTAACAATTTGCGACAATTTGTATCCACAAACATTTCAGGGTATATCTATTGAACTGAATCGGACAAAATTAACTCGCAGGAAATTCACATGTTGGTAATCGCCTATGCCCGTTTTTCAATTGAACAATCGTAATCGTATTAAACTCGAGATTTCTGCAGCGCCCAACGAAAGCTAAGTAGCGGGAACCAGCTTATTCACAGGCGCTCAGTCAAAACAAAATTGACAGGCAAAAAGGATTCGGGTCCAGGCCAAGATCCAAGAGTCAGGCAGGCAGACAGTCAGGCGGTTATGGTGGGTGGTGTTTGGAATTGGATCTGCAGGATAGATAAGGGGAAGAAGAGGATCAACTTACAGTAGCATGTAACGTGGTTAACTCTGAATCTGAAAAACAGATCCCAACGGACTACGATCGATAAAATTGGGTTGCCTGTCATTTACAGCCCAACAGAAACAAACTGAGACATGTATCTTTCTGTACTTGTACGCGAGTGGATGTTGGAATAGTAGAGCCTTTTACTGCATGGGCTGCCAAGAAGACAAACGAGTGGCTCCTAGAGACGACAGGAGTCTGCTCGGAGACTGCTCGGATTAATCAGAAGAAGGAAGCGTTCATACTTCGGGCATGTGTTACGAAAGAGTGGAGACTGCCTAGAGAAAGAGATCATCCAAGGCACAATTCCTGCATCCCGAGCTCGGGGAAGAGCCAAGATGACATGGATAGATTGAATTATCGTTCGACCAGTTGTTACAGGAGACAAGAGACAGAAAGAGATGACATGAAATTGTCCGTGGTGCAGCCAATCCTCGGCTCGAGGAAAGTTGAAGACAAGACAAACGGCTTTTAAGAATGACGAAACGTAAGCAAGATGCCAACAGAACTGCTTCGACAGTCAGCTGGAACAGATGAAACAACTGCGAAGGAGAGCAGACGACTCTTTAATTTCGTAACATTCAGACCTGATAATAAACTGGAGCAAAAAGAAAGATGGAAAAAATGCTGCCAGAGTCTTTTTTGACAATAACACAATTGAACGAAGAGATCATTTCCGCAAAGGCTTCGAAGAGACAAGCAGTGAACGGTTACACATCGTCCGCGCGTCGCAAGGTACACAGACCAATGTTTGGTCAAAGACCGTCAGAAATTCAAAACATTCTGCCATCGTAAGCTGATGAACACCGCGTCTCCCTCGCTGGCCAACCGCCGGCTACACATGGCCAGCTGGTCCTGGTAGGGAGCGTTCACAGGCCGAGCAAGCGGCTCGATAAAAAAAGACCTATTCGTGGTTCCGTGCGAGAGACAAAGACCGCCACGGAAAGCCGGAAACGGCAGCGCGCCACGTGAATACCTGCCATTATTAATGAATGCACCCAATCAATTACGTTCACCTGATCGCCGGTGAGTAAGCATACGTGGCCGCCTGCGTCTCCCGGCGGTTAGACGAGCGACCGACCGACCGATCGGTCGAGGGAGCGACCTCGCTGCCCTAAAGAGCTGCTGATAGCCACGACCGGCCGCGTTTCTCGCTCGCCGCACACGCTTCCCGGCTACTGCGGCTGGACAAACACAACCGACAAGTCATCAATACGGTGGGGTGTCACTGCGCTGATGCTGGATACCTTCGAACTGCCCAGCGCAGCAGCAGCGCAAATGCCAAGAGCGAAGGTGTAGATGAATCCTCCTCATCATTCGAATTCACCGACACGTCACCTCTTGCAATTTCTGCCCAGGTCTTTCATTCAAAACTGAGAACAATCCTCTTCCACAAATCCTTTCCTGATTCTTCCTTTCCCACTTATCTCGCTTTCCTCTTCAATTCCAAGCAGCATCCAGCTTAGCCGTCTGACTGTCTGCCTGCCTGACTTTTGGATCTTGACCTACAACCGAACCCTTCCTGCTTATCGATTTTGTTTTGACTGAGCGCCTGTGAATAATCTGGTCCCGGCGACTCAGCTTTCGTCGGGTGCTGTGGAAATCTTGAGCTTACTATTACGATTACGATTACGTGCACATAGATGGTGCAGTTTATGCGGAATATCGGCTTAGGTATAGAATGTGATTAGGAAACCTCAGAAACAGGTTTCGGTTCCTGCATTGAACATCAGTGGCCCCTAAGTGACCACAATCTTCGTCCATTACTGCAAACGCAAGACGTTATAACTGTCTCATTTGCTGAATTCGATCATTAAACAGCATGCATTCAGCTTCTTAATAACTCAGCTGGTTGCATGAGTCAAACAAAATTCTCCTTTACACTTCAATACATTCCAGCAGGGAGCATTAATTAATATAAGCATATTTAAGTCCCATGCATTGGCAGGAAATAGACAAACGAATTCTGTGCATAAGCCAGGACGTAATACAGGTAGGGAAGATGGAAATTGAAAATATTTTCCGGTCAAGCAGAGGTGACTGGCCAAACAATTCATGCAGGTCAGCGAAACCCGTAATTGAAAATCAGATGGAATCACCGTCCAATTATTGTGAATGCTTCTTTAATTTTAATCCTATTTCAATTTCGGTTTCCTATTTCAATTACAGTCCACTGTAGCGATTTTAACTCACAAGTGCGCACACCATTTGGTGAAGCTTCTGCCTGCCTGCCTGCCTGCCTGTCTGCCTGCCTGCCTAACTGCCTGCCTGCCTAACTGCCTGCCTGCCTGCCTGCCTGCCTGCCTGTCTGCCTGCCTGCCTAACTGCCTGCCTGCCTAACTGCCTGCCTGCCTAACTGCCTGCCTGCCTAACTGCCTGCCTGCCTGCATGACTTTGGCTCATGATCCGGAACAGAACTCTTCCTGCCTATCAATTTTGTTTTGATTGAGCGCTCAGTCAAAACAAAATTGACAGGCAGGAAGAGTTCTGTTCCGGGTCAAGTTCTCTTCCGGGTCAAGATGCAAGAGTCAGGCAGGCAGACATTTGAGGAGGAGGGGAAGACATGAAAGCCCTGATACTTCGTCCCGGCCTGAACTAGACTTCAGATATGAATACCCCCCAAGGGACAAGGGCCCCATCTTAACCCTGTGTGCAGGCGCCCATGCTTCAGTGTGCTTCCCGTAGGCGGCTGTTTGGAAATCCGTGGAAGGAAGCAGCACAATATGAAGAACCGACCTACGTCAAGGCGCCTCTGAGCGAGAGGATGTCGGTTCGCATAACGATCGTGACTTATTTAAGAGATTTTAATCTCGGTTAGCACGGTATGTGCACCGGGATCTTAAGTGGCGTGTCGCCCATTCTAACGGGCAGCGGTGGTGAAGGATCTCACCCGATTAATTCATTGAAAAATGAGCAGGGTCAAGGCCAGGGTCGATATATAAAACCATGTATATTAAGATTTACCTACTGGCCGAGTCCGAGAAGTATTCCGGGAAGCGTAGAAATGGCGGCGCTGGTCAACACGAGAACAGTTATCGAACACAAAAGATGAACACAGGCGGCTGAAGACGACGAACTGGGAATCGTCAGACCATGCCCGAGACCGAGTAAAAGAAGTCGCCGACCAACCAACAACAAACTGAACACAAAACAGCAGCCAACCGACGGCTGAGGCGACAACGGATCAACCTGGACGATAACAACTGATCAACCGCCGCGTGGTCCATACCTTTATAACTCACGGGCGGCGCCGGCCTCGTCTACCTTTAATTTCCTTCCACGGCTACCGCTTCTAGGCTCCGCCCCATGGGCGGCGCTTACAAGAGCCAATTAGCTGAATGAAAACAGTGAGGCTCTAATAAGTTGGCCCCGTTACTAAGCTACGCGCCTGCGCACAAGCCAGGTAATTGCTGCTCGACGAGGCAACGTGTTTCCGGCCGGGCAGCTCGATTAGCGTCAAGGCTGTCAGTCAGAAGAGGGTGTTGTTGAATTTCTCTGCTGGCCCCAGGGTTCCGCAGCAACCCCTCGGGGTCAGAGGTCACGAATCGACGGCTCTTATTAAAAAAAACTCCCAGGCTTCGTCAGTGGATTCCACCAGATGGTTTTGATTAACGCCAAGACCCTTAGTTCACATTAGTTGGTGCGACACTTGTACTACAAGCACCAGAGACCTCAGAGCGATAGAGTGGGAGGATATCAGACAAACAAGTCATTTAAACGTGAACTGCTGGCCTATAAGCCGCTGTCATTATATTTATATTTATTTTTAATGTCATTTATTTTTAAACTAGAGCCAATGTAGTACGATTTCTACAAGTAAGCGTGCCAAGAGTTATGCTGGATAAGAGAGGCTTTCTAAGCGCCCATACATCGATTAATTCATTGAAAAATGAGCAATGTCGAGGCTGTAGGGTCGCTATAGAAAAACGTGTACATTTAGATTTACAATAACCACCTGAGATCCATCACTGGCTAACAACACGCAGCACCTGTCTGCCAGCGACAAGATGGGCATTAAGGGCTTTGAATGCACTTCTTCACAGTCGAGACTGAATCCGTGTTATTAGACCTGTTCTCAATGGAAGCTGCCATGACGTCCACCTGGCAACTGGACAGAATGAAAATAGCGGTCATCACCCAATCCTCATTCAAACTTAAGACTACACGTTACTCGGCTTTCAACCATGATGCCAATTATCATAATTTGTCTCTGTAATTCGAGAGAAGAGAAGGGAAGGGCAGACCCAGAATTGGCGAGTGGCATCCAACCTCTTCAAAGGTTTACCGTTTTGCTTAAAAGTAACAATCAAGTTACGAATGCATCACACAACGGACAGAAACACCTGAATATGCAAGAACTCTGAAGTACCACGAGTGTTAATAGGAACTGAGTCTGGCATTCCATTCCAGTGAGTGTCAAAAAGGCTGACAAAGAATGCCATGGACCGCAAGAGATGGGTCTACATTGTACAACCATCTAAGGCAGTTAGCGTTTATCTGGGCTTGAACCTCCGTTACCCACTGTAGATACACCATTCTGCTGTTAAGCTGACTGCTTGGCTCCGTGGAACCAAGCGGATGGAAAACCGTTAACTATCCTTTGCTTTTTCTACTTAATATTGGTTAAGGCGATTTGAGAAAAAAGTGGCGTCACAGCTACACAAAAACTGCATATTTTAAACACAGGCCGTTTACTAAATTTCTCCCGAATTAATCGCTCAACCAGAAAGACCAATTGAAACTGGATCCAATTAATTAATTAATTAATGCAGCGCAGAGTCCTTGAGGTATTCCAGTCTCATGAATGTGCTCCTCCCAAATCCAGTAAATCTGGCCAAAACCATTGGATGGCCATCGTAGGCCTAATTCCTGGGAATCTATACAGCGCCCAATTTACGACGATTCCACGAATGGTGAAAGCCATTGTCCCCTTCCGAAACAAAGCCCAGGTAATGCTCGATGTGGCTGTTCTACATATTTCGTTTGCCTCCCCACTTTCTCTCTCTCTCTCTCTCTTCTCTCTCTCTCTCTCTCTCTCTCTCTCTCTCTCTCTCTCTCTCTCTCTCTCTCTCTCTCTATCGATGTCTGTCTGTCTTTTTGTCTGTTTGTGTTCCTGTTTCTCTCTCTTTTTGTCTCTCTCTCTCTCTCAGCGCTGCCGGTATTCTGTATCTGGTTCGCTTGGCGCTACATTAATTCGCAGAATCTATGCAAGCATGACGCTCTTTCAGACCGACACACACAATCGACCATTCGATTGAAAAATAATATTCGCTTTGTTTTCATTCAATCCAGAAAAGTTTCTTTCACCGCGAATGAAAGATGGCTCTCAACGCAGACCGACGGACGGACGGACGAACGGACGGACGACAGAAGAGAGGAAGACAGAGGGACAGTGAGGGGCGGATGGATGGAACGTAAGACAGACAGAAAAAAGGAAAAGAGGGGTGGACGGATAATCGGACAGATAGACGGATGGGTAGAAGAGAGAAATGAGTGACGGAGGGAAAAGTGTAGAGACTTGGCCGTGGTATTTAAATATTCCGTAACGAAATGGGGCGCTATATTATCAGCATCATCGTCGTCATCATTGGCAACAACAACAACAGGAACATCCATTGTTCAATTCCGCTTTCATTGTTTGAATGATTGTGTCTGAGCGATAATGGCGGAATTAGAGAAATAATGGCGCTAGATAAATAGCAGCTCTTCAGTCTGCTCTGTTCATTGCACCGGATGCACTGCAGCTACTTCCTTCTTTTAATGGCGCTATATAAATGCGTCGATACAATTTTTAGGCGCATTCTGTATTCTGCGTATACGATGTCGTTGGGAAAAGCGGAATCGGTTTTTAAAACGCGCCCATTTCAACCGTTTCTATATTCTATGCGCCAGAAATTATTCCTAAGTATAGGACTAATTGCCTATATATATATATGTCTCTCTCTTCCTCTTTCTGTATCTCTCTCCGTCTCCGTCTCTGTCTGTCCTTATAGGTCTTTCTGTATCTCTCTTTTCAATATCGCGCTATCAGTTTCGGTCCGTCGGCCTCTGCCTGTCTGTCTGTCTGTCTCTCTCTCACTGCCTCTTTCTATGTCTGTCTGTCTATCTCTGCCTGGATTAGATTAGATTAGGTAAGATTGAATTAGATTAGATTAGATTAATCGTTCATTGAGAGCATGTATTTATCGCAGACCCCGACCCAAGCGAACACTTTTAAGGTGTTGTCGCAAGGCCTAAATATAATTCCGGGAGCAACCTAGAAGAGCGGCGCTAGATAAATAGGCCGTAAACCGAGGCCGAGAGATTTAATCTCCTGAGGCGACATGAAATTATCATCAGATTCATAATCTCCTAATCATCTCTTTGCATTCGGCCTATTAACGATTCCTTTGATCTTTAGGAGCAGTTGAAACATTAAAGAACGATGAATCAGAGAAGAGAGGGGTGAAATACTTGCCACCTCTTCCTCACCCTAATTACCCCGATTGGTCGACGATAGCTGCGAATGCCTTGTGACTGCTGCATCCCCAAAGGGCGAGAAGTCGAACCCTTGTGTGGGTTACGGCTTAGCGGATGAGTCTTCGTTTACAAAGCAGAGCCGGGGTACCATGCTAATAACGACTTCAGAGTCTTTTGAAATGGGAGACTAAAGCAGGACCCCTCGTCATCCCGTTGCTCTTCCGGGAGGAGGAGACTAGGGGGACTTAAATGTCTAATAAAGTGGGGCGCAACACGGTTCGTGTGTCTGGGGAGGATGATCTGTGGTCTGTGATGGGCCGTGGGATGAACAGCAGTTTGAAGTCCTTCGACGATCGAACGTCGGTCCTTCTGACAATACATGCAAATAAGTTGAACGCCGGATCGATATAGACACTATCGGCGTTCCATAGATCGTCCTTCGACGTCGGCTAATATTGGCTGCTATGGAGTGCCAACGCTTTCCGGGCATTCTCCAGCTATCCTTTCTCTCTTCCACCTCCTCTTGCTCTTCTCCTCCTCTTCCTCTTCTTCTTCCGCCTCCTCTTCATCTTCTTCCTCCTTTCCCTCTTTCTCCCCTCTTCCTCTTCCTAGTTTTCTTCCTCCTCTTCTTTCTCCTCTTCTTTCTCCTCTTCTTTCTCCTCTTCTTTCTCCTCTTCTTCCTCCTTCTCCACTCCCCTGCTCCTCCAATTCCATTCTATGCCGCTGACTTTCTCTGCGGCATCATTCAATTCTTTATCCTCTTTCAATCTTCCTCTTTTCCTTCTTCCTCTTCATCCTTAGTCTCTTCCGCTTAATTCTCTCCCTTTCCTTTCTTCTCTACCTCTTCCTCTTCTTCTTCCTCACTCTCCCCCCCCCCCCGTTCCCCTCTGTACCTCTGGGTGCATAGGGTAGAAATATCCCCTCCCATCCCACCCCAGTCCTCTTCGAAATCGTCGGAGTCCATTGCAGTCGGTCACTTGTGAAGAAAACTTTAATCATGCATGAGGCTTCCAAACGCACCCTCCTTCCCCACCTCACCCACCCCATCCACCCCAACTCCGCCCCATGGACCCCCACTCGTTGGGCGAGGCAGATGAGACAAGAGGTGAGTAGGTGCAGCAGCCAAAAGGCGGTCATCGTTCGTTTGTTCCATTTGTTTAGCGCCAATTATCGACTACAATATGGTCTACGGATAACAACGAAAAGCAAAACCATCGTCATTTAGAAAAGAAAACATACAATTAGAAATGGACGGACGGATATATATATATACACTACGTACATACATACATGCATACATACATAGTTAGATAGTGACATAGAGACAGAGACAGAGAGAGGCAGAGACAAAAAGAAAGAGATAGAGAGGCAGAGAGATAGACAGAAGCAGAGAGAGGCAGACAGAGAGAGAAAGAGAGAGAGGAGAGTGAGAGAGAAACAAAGAAAGAGATAGAGGCAGAGAGAGGCAGAGAGATAGACAGAGGCAGAGAGAGAGGCAGAGAGAGAGAGAGAGGCAGAAAGAGAGAGAGAGGTAGAGAGACAGACAGAAGCAGAGAGAGGCAGACAGAGAGAGAGCAACAAAGAAAGAGAGAGAGAGAGAGAGAGAGATAGGCAGAGAGAGAGGCAGAGGCAGTGAGAGAGGTAGAGATAGAGAGAGGCAGAGGCAGAGAGAGAGGCAGAGGCAGAGAGAGAGAGGCAGGGAGAGAAGCAGAGAGAAGAGCTGGTGGAAGCAAGCGAAATGCAAATGAAACAAGAGAGAATTCCCTGGAAGTAGCAACTGGTCGTTGATTAATCTGCTCACTTCGGCTTGGAATTAATCGGAACCGAAAACAAATACTGGTCAATGGCTGTTTCTTTCGTCTTCTCAACAACAACAAAAGTTCACTCGCTTTATTGGGTCCTCAAGAAGTTTAGCAAAGAGATCTGGTTTCTTCAAAAGCTGGACACATAGAACCGTAGACTAGGAATCACAGCGGCTTAGATTAAAGGGCAGACGGAAGGAGGGAAAAGAGGCGAGAAGAAAGGAAGGCACACGTTTGAAGGGTGCCCCTAAACCGAATCATTTAAATTTCTCAATAATTGACCAGATGGAACTTGATGCCAATCGTCAGCAGAGGAACAAAGCGCCACCGAGCGACGGCTGATGGATGTTCGCTCTACGACGAACCGCTACTCAAATATTTACAAGTCGGTCGAATGGACCGTAACGACGTCCAGGTAAAAGGGGGAAGAGACCCGTTTATTGTATCGGTTAAGGGGAGGGTATTGATTTCAAGGGAGGGATCAGCATTCGACCTCCCCCAACTTCTACCCTATTCATCGAAAGAGTCATATAAATGTCTTTTAATTATAATAATATCAATATTAATATCCTAGCTATGTTGTTAATTGAGCTTACGATCTCAACGACTAACAGTTGTACTTACTGTGACAAATTTACGATGTGCTGTTTGACTGCTTAATGCAACTGGTAACGGCGCACCATAAATGAGATGAAGAAGAGCTTTTCAGAAATAATTCGTTTAAGTCGAAAACCTTCTTCGACCTTTGTCGACCTCAGGCCAGTCAGGGAACGAGCATTAGGCCCCGCAGTCCTACTCCAGGCCACACCATTTAGTGATGATGACGATGACGACGACGATGGTGTGATAATGAAGATGATGAAGCTGGAACTGCTGCTGCTGCTGCTGCTTATGATGATGCTTATGCTGATACTGATGATGATGATGATGATGATGATGATGATGATGATGATGATGATGATGATGATGATGATGGTGATGATCATGATTATCGGCGACACCTACCTGCCTAACTGACCACCTACTCACTCACTCAATCGCTCACTCACTCACTCACTTGTTCACTCATTCACTCATTTACTCGTAACGATGATTTATGAAGGTGGAGGGATAGATTTCCAAATGTAATCGTTATCCATTTGGTTACGTTCGGAGCCAAAGTTTGTGGATCGCGTAGGGCATATTACCTGGTCTTGGTGAAGTATTGAGAGAGGGATGGAGACCTATTGCAGCCGTTGTCGTCGTTGTCGTTGTTGTCGTTGTTGTCGTTGTTGTCGTTGTTGTCGTTGTTGTCGTTGTTGTCGTTGTTGTCGTTGTTGTCGTTGTTGTCGTTGTCGTTGTTGTCGTTGTTGTCGTTGTTGTCGTTGTTGTCATTGTTGTCGTTGTTGTCGTTGTTGTTCTGTATAACTTACCTGTATTACCAGTGGACAGGTAAATTGGAAGAACGGGCTTTAGGAAGCGTATCAATCAAGCTGTCACTTTTACGAAGGTCGTCAGACTTCAGCGAAGGCTTGATTGGTTGGAACGGAATTGGAGGGAGGGAGATGAGGAGAGGGAGGGAGTTGGAGAGAGCAAAGGAGGGAGGGAGGCGCGTGCTGAGCCTTAGGCGCATGCGCAGTCGAAAGGACAGATATTGACGCCAATCTCGTCCATATGTGGCGAGTGACAGAGCCCCCTCCCCAGTCACCCCCCGCCGAC
>OZ029928.1:20235685-20310685 GCA_964023275.1 Norana najaformis
TGGATTCCTCGTTTTATGGCCATCTTTGTTTTAATTGTTTCTTTCTCGTCCGTTCCTAGATTTTATTATCTTTAAATCGCTTAATTAACTCATTAGTCTCGACTGATGTACGTCGCGCCATCTGCCGGAGGAGGAAGACATTCGTCGAATTCGTTGATAGACGACGATTCTGTCTACAATGGGAGGCAAAAACAACGGTGTATTAATTAGAGTCAGCTAACCATTCGGATTTGCCCAGTCATTACTAAAACATTTGAATTCTAGTTAATTGGATTCTAAAACCTTTGAATTAGAGTCATTTGAATTCTTAAACCTTTGAATTATAGTCATTTGAATTATAGAATCTTTGAATTATAATCAGTTTAATTCTAAAACCTTTGAATTCAAGTCGTTTGAATTCTGAGAGTTAGTTTTAGTTGTTGGAATTTTGTTCTGAAAAGAGCTTAGAGCCATTTGAAGAATGTCTTCATTTTGGAGGGTTTTTCAATGCACAATTGTTGTCTACTGATGTTCGTATTATCTGTAGCACCCAGAAAAGTAGAGTCGCTAGAGAACCAGTCTAATCGCAGTCGATTGATCAGGAACAACATCTGTGATGCAGGTCAGATTCGGTTCCAAGTCACGATCGAAGATTTAAAATGTAGGCCTATACGTTTTTCTATAGCGACCCATTGGCCTCGTCATGGGCCATTTTTAGTAGTAGTTCCAGTTGTTAACGACACCTTATGGCATCAAAGGCCGTTGACGTCGCCCTCCACCTTTATCCAGGCTTGGGACTGGCACTACCCGATGAAGGCAGTGGCCATTTCTTCAGTGAAGTAATCGGATCATATCCTTTACCAGTTAAAGGTGTCTATACACTGAGAATATTCTTTCGAAGAGGATTTCAAACTTGCGCAGCTAAAATCTCTCTAGATTTTGTTGTACACAACGAGTCATCGTATCAGTTCTATTTATAGTTTACCTCTTGAGTTTTAATTTGTATTTTTTATCGTTGTTATCCTATAGTTTCTGATTAAAGGCAGCTAGTGACACCTGGCGAATAGACTGTCTGGCCGCTCCTCGCGATCTGGTGAATGCCGCAGTAAACACAGACTGAATGCTTGTCGGGTCGAGAAGGTGCCTCGTTCGTCATCTGTGCATGGAATATTAAGTCGCAATTAACACCATGGCATTCCCCAGATGGCGCTTCGACCTTTGCACTTATTTAAAATTAAATAAGTTGCCGGTGGTGTCGCCAGGAGACGAAGAGTTGCGTCAACAGGTGGAAGAGAAAAGATCTCCGATGGCTACAGCCAGAACGAGAAAGAGGAAATGGATTGGACAAAAACTGAGAGGTGATTCCCTTCTGAGAAATATCATAGAGGGAAGAATGGAAGGAAAGGAAAGAAGAGGAAGACCTAGACAAATACCACTTCATTGGATGATGGTGGACGGACACGATAGACTGAAGGAGGAGACCCAACAACGTTAGGATCGGCGCCAGTGGACGTTCGAACCTGCCCCCCCCCCCCCCTCCCGGGGGCAGAGAACTTGAAGAACACATCGCCATGAGGCAAGCGTTACAGAGCGGTCACAGGTCAGCTATATCGTTGGCAGAATCACTTGTTCCACTTCCTGGACGAGAGAGAGAACAAGAGAGAGAGAGAGAGAGAGAGAGAGAGAGAGAGAGAGAGAGAGAGAGAGAGAACAAGAGAGAGAGAGAGAGAGAGAACAAGAGAGAGAGAGAGAGAACAAGAGAGAGAGAGAGAGAGAGAGAGAGAGAACAAGAGAGAGAGAAAAAAAGAGGGAGAAGGAGAGACACAGCCACAAACAGAGACAAAGACAGGCAGAGACAGAAACACACAGACAGAGACAGAGAGAAAGAGAGAGAGCAGAAAACAATCAAACAGACAGAAAGGCAAATGGACAGAGCGAAGGAGAGAGGCAGAGACACAAAGAAATACACAGGGCAGCTATGTATATCCAAGAGATTAGCAACAGTAAGTCATGCGTGGTAGCCTTCCATAAACGTCGATTGCAATGCTCCTTCGAGTCTTCCTATCTCCTTTACCGCCACACACACACACACATACACACGCACGCACACACACATACATACTCACACACACACACACGAACGCACGTATAAATAGATTCTAATGGGCAGTAGCGCTGGCGATGTGTTAATGGCTTCTCCCCAACACAAACACGAACGTCGCATCAAATAAGAATATATCCCTTCGCGAGGTACTATTCCGTGCAAGTAAGGCTGGCGACCGAAAATACCAGAATCCCTTGCGTCGCGTGTTAATCAATTCCAAAACGATTCTGCCCTTCGCCCCTCCACCCAATTTCTCCCCCTCATCCTGCCCTCTTTCTTGAACGCCTAATGTTACACATGAGCCTTTTTTGTTAGCATACAGACAGACAGTCAGAAAGACAGACTGACAGACTGACTGACTGACTGACTGACTGACTGACTGACTGACTGACTGACTGACTGACTGACTGACTGACTGACTGACTGACTGACTGACTGAATGACTGACTGACTGACTGAAACATAGACAGACTGATAGAGGCACAGACTGATAGAGGCACAGACAGACAGAAATAGAAAGAGAGACAGACAGAGGGAAAGGGCTGGAGAGAGGGAGAGCGAGAGGGAGAGGGAGAGGGAGATGAGAGGGATTCGGGCTTAGGATAGCCCTGTGTGAGTGCACTGGCGCAACCGTCGGTTCTCCTGTCCCAACGTTTATGTGTGTATTATGTGTTTTTTATGTTTAGTCCGAACGGGATGTATGTCATCAGTTCGTTCATCCAGTATTGTTCCCGTTCTAGTCGTTCCTTTCTGTTGGTGCTATTGGTAGTATCGTCAAATGGTTTTTTGTATGTCCAGTCTCGTTGAAGTGTGTTGCTATCGGTGTCGTTTTTCATTTTTATATTATATTTGTGATTAGATAATCTTGTTGCTAGTGGTCTACTAGTTTACCCGACGTATTTGGCACGGCCGTGTCAGACTCCCCTCGACTCATCGCTACTGCAGCAGACAACCCAGATGATGACGATCGGAAGGCCACGCAAGGACGACGACGCCTAGTGCTCATGACGGCAAAAAGACGCTATTCGTCACGCATCCGACGAACCTACCGGAACGAATGAATAACGGGCCTTCATCAACGAAGCTGAGGCCCATCCGCCGGCCGCCACTAATGAACGCTCAGCACCCTAATGAACGATTGACACCTAATTAATAGGATAGTAATAAGGACATCTGGTAGATGCCATAAGATCGTACTCTCGAGTAGGCAATTAGGTTTGACTGTATATAAGGAACGGTTAGGTCTTACTTGAGAGATCACTATGGCGAACATAGGAACAACCGAACATTGGCAGAGCCAAACGAACGTCTCATCGAGGCCAGTTAACAGAGAGTGATTCTCAGGCGTTGTGTATAGATCGGTCATTTGATTTCAATAAAATTCGAAAACTTCCTTTTCGGCTTGAGAAAAAATCACGTCACGATTCTCGACGCCACGAGAGAGCAGACAGGGTCGTGACAGTATTGTTTCTTACATTTTTTTGCAGGTAATTAGATAGACTATGTCTCGATTTTTACAATCTAATGTATGTTTTATGTTGTAAGTTCTTCTTGTGTAGGTGCTGGAGAATTGTTTTGCTAATCGTTACGTGTTGGCAGGTTTGGCATCCCGCCGAGTTGCATTTGAAGGCACCTATCGTTTGCTTAGATGTTTTTGTTGTTTTTCTAGAGTTGTCGTGAGTTAATAATTGTCCCAAGTTTTTATGTTTTGTGTAGGCGGCAATAATTCTATAATCTGAAAAGCCTTCTTTCTTAAGTATTTGTCTCTTCCATTCTCTGATTAAATGTGTGCCTATTGGTGAATATGGAATGAC
The DNA here is from genome assembly GCA_964023275.1 of Norana najaformis. Classification (NCBI taxonomy): domain Eukaryota; kingdom Metazoa; phylum Annelida; class Clitellata; order Crassiclitellata; family Hormogastridae; genus Norana; species Norana najaformis. The sequence goes on from OZ029928.1 coordinate 20,239,583, forward strand.
CGCTGGTAATAGGATACCCCTTTGTGTTTGCTTTTCATTCTGTGTGTGATACAACCATATGTCCCTTTTCACTTTCCTAAGCATTCACTTATTGTAGCCTTTCTTTCGTAGGGATTTAAAGAGGATAAAGCATGCATTATCAAAGTCCGATTTGAAGGAGCTGAGTCTTTTGAATCGAAGAACCTGGGATTTGAGAACTCCCTGTGTGGTATGTGAGGGATGAAAGGAAGCGGTGTGAAGAAGCTGCAGGTGTGTATCCGTTTCCTTAAAGAAAAATCGTGTTTCTAGTGAGCAAATAGCGTCTCGCGTATGTTTAAAGACCGTGGTGTCCAGAAAGTTTACCTCAGTCTCGCTCGAGTTAAGAGTGATTTTTATGTCCGGAATCAAGTTGTTTAGGTATCTTTCGTATTCTGCTAGTTCAGATCTTGCGCCTGTCCATACAAAGAAGATATCATCGAGGGATCGATAGTAGAGGTGGCATGTCTTGTTGTGGCCATTTTTCTCGGTTTGTGGACCTTAGGTAGTAGATAAAAGTTTCTTTCCTTATCTGTATGTTTAGCACTTAGATAATCGAATTGGCGTTTAATGATAAAGTTCTTGTTTTTTTAATCTGCCTAGTATGTTTTTGATTTTACGTATTGCTTCAGTTCGTCTTGGTGTATCAATTTTACTATAGTATTTTGTATTACCCAGTTGTCTGCATGCCTCTATTGTGTACGATGTCTTGTCGAGTATGCAAACTAGACCGCCCTTGTCAGCGGGTTTTATAACTATATTTTCATTGTTTTTTGTTAGTTTATGTATACATTCTCGTTGTTCTCTATTAAGATTATGTTTGATGTTCTTCAGTTGGTAGTGGTTGTTGTTATTTATTTTGTATTTGCGTAGCGTTTTTTCTGTTATTCCTCTTAAATCAGTGATTAGTTCTTTAGTTGCGGTTGATACCATATTAGGTGTCCATGTACTGGGATTAGAAAAGAGTTTTTTGGCCGAAATCGGGTTGGGGTGCCTCTCCTCATCTTTATCAAAGTAGTCATCTAATTTTAGTTTTCGTGTAAGTCTACCTAATGAAATTTGGATAGAGTTCGCCGGTACGCTGTTAATCGAGGGGACGATGGAAAGGCCGAGACTAAGTGTTTCGATGTCTGTTTGTGTGAGCGTGTGTTGTGATAAGTTAAGTATATTTAGATTGTCCTTAAGTTTGATAGGGAGAGGCAGAGGCAGAGGCAGAGGCAGAGAGAGGGGGAGAGCGGGAGAGAGAGAGACAGAGGGAGGGGGAGGGAGAGAGAGGGGAGAGAGATAGAAAGAAAGACAGAGGGAGAGAGAGAGGGAGAGGGAGCGGGATGGAGAGGGAGAGAGGAGGATAGAGAGGGGGAGAGAGAGACAGAGGGAGACAGAGGGGGAGAGAGAGAGGGGAGAGAGGGGAGAGGGGGGTGGGAGAAGGATATAGGGTAGCAGCGAAGGAAATTACGGTTGATTGGAGAGGCAGAGGAAACATTAAGTCGTGAGTCTGGACGGATGGAATGATGTGCGACTGCGCGATTTCTAGGAAAACGGCGGCATTTTATGCCATAACCCAAAAACACACATACTTACACACACACACATACGTACATGCGTACATACTTACATACGTGCATGTGTGTGTGTTGTGTTTGCATGCAAATGTGCGTAGTGCGTAAGAAAGAGTGATAACAATGATTACAAGAGCGGAAGAATGAAGTTCGAAACCGTTTCCATGGAGACGAATGGATAATATAGGAAACGCGTCAAATGTCACGTTAGATCTCTCCCTTTCTCCTTCTGTCCATCTCTGCTTCTGTCATTATCTGTTCCTCTCTCCTTCTGTCTGTCTGTCTGTCTGTCTGTCTGTCTGTCTGTCTGTCTATCTGTCTGTCTGTCTGTCTGTCTCCTTCTTTCCTTTTTGCTCCTCTTTCCTTCAGTCCTTCTGGAAAAGACAAAGGAAGGTGGAGGAAACCGGGGACGAGCAGGAAAATAGAGAGGACGATGAACAATGGATGGGGAGGATGGATGGGGAAGATGAGGCCGTATGGGGAGAAAGCTATCAAAGCTCTACGATTGATGAGGCTCTTTCGGATAAGTGCTGTAAATGATTCATGATAAAAATATCAGTCTGTCATAATTGGACGAGATGTAACCGCCTTCCAGGTGATTTCATTATTCTCTCACCGGATATTTTCTGGATCTTGAGGGGTCACTTCTTCCCTGGGAAAACAATAATTAAATCAGGCGCTATAATATTAGGTATTACTGCTATTTTATACCCGAGGTCGATTTAAGAAAATATTCGAAAAGTAGTTGAGGCTCGACAAAAGCATCGCGGACAGCAACGTACTGAAGCGCTGAGCAGCAAGACTTTGGGAGTTTTATTATTTATTATTATCATTATTGTTGTTGTTGCTGTTGTTGTTGCTGTTGTGACCTTTGTTGTGACCTTCGCAGGTCGTAGGTCACAACGTTTTCAACCGATCCAATCATTACCTCATTTTGCTCAGCACACGTTTGTGAGACGATTATCTTGATTTAACACAACGGGCTTCGAGGCTATCACCACGAAATTACCTCTGTCCATATATGGCAATAATCTCGAGATCTTACATGTAGGCTAACACAACGGGCTTTGAGGCTATCACCACGAAATTACTTCTGTCCATATATGGCAATAATCTCGAGATCTTACATGTAGGCTAACACAACGGCCTTTGAGGCTATCACCACGAAATTACTTCTGTCCATATATGGCAATACTCTCGCATTCGATTTTTTTTCTTATAAGAACACGGAGCGATGTTTTATTAGCAATCGTTTGGCAAAGGGCATTTTATCGCATCACGCCGCCTTTTAATGTACGATTTAATGCGCATTTTTCTAAAGGTCTGGACCGGTGGTCTAGAAATAGGATGGGCGCTATACAGATTCTCGCGGCCAACACAGACATGAGCATCGAAGAGAACAGGCTGTCGCCGTTGCCTGTCATCTAAATTCTTCGTTGGTTCGACTGTAGACGAAGATGAAGCGCGTGAAACGAGCGCATTATGAACTCAGCGGGTGGACGATAATAGGGGATTTTGAGAAAAAGGACGTAGCAAAAAATTCCTCTGTTCTCTTTCCCAATGAACTCAAAAAATCTTAAACCTACAGGTTTATACATGCATACTAAGGCAGAGATGTGAGAGACACAGATGCAAAGAGCGGTATAGAAGCAGACAGACAGACACACAGACAGACACACACACGCACACACAGACTTACATTACTGCACGAGGGTATTTAATATTTATGATTCAAAGAGGGCCATTAATGCATAAATAATTCTCACTCAATCTATTTGGTATTGTCTAGACAGACAGACAGACACACACACACAGACACACAGACACACATACCCACATACACAGACACTCAGACACACAGACAGACATTAGAGGACTAATATTTGCATTGCTATCGAGCACTTCCACGGACACTTCCAGAAAAGTCGTTGAATGATATGAATTAGTGATGAGGCGAAGGTCAGGTGAGGTCAACAAACCCGGCGCCGTTTGGACTTTGATGTCTGGATCGGTGTGAGTCGCTGCTCATTACAAGGTCACACGGTCCAGTTGAAGGTCAATCATGGAGTGGCCATTGGTCAGAGGGCTACAGATGGAAGGGGATGACGGTTGCCCAGTTGAACTGTCACCTGGGCGCCGATGCATCTTTCGAATGCAGCTATTGTTAAGACTGACTCAGTCTGTCTGTCTGTCTGTCTGTCTGTCTGTCTCTGTCTGTCTCTGTCTCTCTGTCTCTCTGTCTCTCTGTCTGTCTCTCTCTCTGTACAGATCTGTCTCTCCCTCGTATAATTAAGTTTTCACCAGAAGGAACATGTATGCTTGTATTTTTTTCTATCTTTTCGTCCTTCCTTCCGTCCTTCCATCCTGTAGACTAATTTTTATGCTGGCGCAACCTAGCGCCAGTCTTTTTGCAACTGTCGCAGATGAGAGTTAGCGAGTCGTTGAGCAGAAGACAATCGCATAAAATAGAAGACATTGGTGAGATGTTGTATACTTTGCTACTCTTGTGAAAATGGGAAATTGCGTCAGCAGATGTAGCAACTGACAACAGATGTCGCCAGCATTAAACGCCACGATGAACGCGGAAGTCCCTTCGATGAAGGAATCTGTTTTATTTATAAGCCGACTTGATTAAAGTGTATTATCGTATGTGATGTGAATTGGCCAGTAGTAATATTTTCCTTTGGAAATGATCTGCTGATGCATCGAGGCGACCCCAGGTGGCGCTTGACTCGCATTGTATCTGATATGCCTAGCCTCCGTGAAACAGCAAATGTGATCGCATTCGAAATGAGATAGCAGTCATAATGTTATAGCAGTCATAACGTGATAACAGTCATAGCGAGATAGCAATCATAACGAGATAGTAGTCGAATTGAGATAGCAATCATGACGAGGTAGTAGTCATAATGAGATGATGATAATAATAATAATAATAATAATAATAATAATAATAATAATAATAATAATAATAATAATAATAATAATAATAATAATAATAATAAGACAATTTATATAGCGCCGTAGCACAGCCGAGACCGAAGAAAAGGGCGCTGTACATGGGTTAAAATATAGCAGTCATAATGTGATAGCAGTCGAATGAGATAGCAGTCATAATGAGTCCAAAACGATTTCAGTTAACAAGGAATGTCAAATAAAATTTCAATTGTAAATCGAAATCACCTGTCAACGTCCAGTAGAAATGAATTTAGTAGTTTGTGTCTCTGTGTCTCTGTATCCTTGTGTCTTTGTCTGTCTGCGTCTATGTCTGTCTGCGTCTCTGCGACTGTATGTCTGTGTCACTGTCACAGTCTGTGTGATTGTATCCCGTTCAGTCGTGGTATGACTAAAGTCGCACGAAATGTCGCTGACGTTTAAGTAATGACAGATGTCAAAGTCAGCGTCAAACGACGGTTCTCCGGTGGAAAGGAAAAAGTGAAAGCACCCTCAATCCATCATTTCTCCTCCTCCTCCTTCTTCTTCCGGAGGAATGGGCTGCGGCGAGAGGATGGAGGGAGGGAGGGAGCGAGGGAGGGAGGACTTGTTTTATGGCTGACTGGATGTCCATAAATTACAGTTCGCAAGTCGCAACCGCGAAAAGCATAATCTGAACTTTCGCCAGCGGTCGAAACAGCAATAGCAGGAGGAGGAGGAGGAGAAGGAGGAGAAGGAGGAGGAGGAGAAGGAGGAGGAGGAGGAAGGAAAAGGAGGGAAGGACGAAGAGAAGAAGGAAGAGGAGAAAGAAGAGAATGACGAAGAAGAAGAAGATGAGTAGGAGAAGGAAGAAGAGGAAGAGGACGTGGAAGAGGAGGAGGAAGAGGAAGATAAAGAGGAGAGGGAGTGAAGAAAGAGATGAGGAGGAGGAGAAGAAGGCGGTCGAGGAAGAGGAGAATAAAGAGAAGAGGAGGAGGAGGAGGAGGAGGAGGAGGAGAGGAAGAGGAGGAAGAAGAAGAGGAGGAGGAGGAGTTAGAAAAAGAAGAGGAGGTGAAGGAGGAGGAAGAGGAGGAAGAGGAGGAAGAGGAGGAAGAGGAGGAAGAGGAGGAAGAGGTAGAAGAAGTGTAGAAAGATGAAGAAGAGAAGGAGGAGAAGACTTTGGCAAGTTGTCGTCTTTCTGAGTGGGGGTCAAGAAATCAAGTGGAGAATATGGATGGAGGGCAAAAAATCCGAACAGGAATCGTAATCATCGTCGGAAATGGGTTCTTGCCACCCGCCACTCCCACTTCCGTCTCTCGTCTCTACGCAGTCGTCTGCCTAAGGAGGACATCGGAGTCACAACGAAGAAGATAAGCATCGCCTCCTCCCTCTCTTCCCCTCCCCTCCTCCTCCTCCTGCAATCAGCCCTCGGATTGGCACTACTCGATTAGAGGGAGAGACGGGGTTGTGGTCAACGAAAGTCAATCGTTGGCTTTCAGATGTCGCTCTCGACAGACTTGCAATCTATCAGAACAGAATCCGTCCGTGATTCATCGATTCAATTTATCACTCACTCAATGATTCGTCGGTTCATTTATCCATCCATTCATCTATTCAGTCTTTCGATTGTCCTCGCTAGCTCGATCGATCCATCCACCCATCCATCCACCGATCCATCCGCCCATCCATCCGCTCATCCATCCATCCCCCAAACCATCCATCCATCCACCCATCCATCCATTCCCAACCCATCCATCCATCCCCAACCCATCCACCCATCCATCCATCCATCTACCCATCCATCCAGTCACCGTGGATGGCCTGACACTTTGGCCAACAGAGTGGATGATCCGGAAGTAAGAAGCACGCTTTCTCTGATTGGCTCCTTGAATTGCGAATGGAGCCAAGCTTTGACTGCTTGTGAAACAGCTGCACGCCATCTATGGGACGAGTGACAGACAGACAGACAGACAGACAGACTCGGAGGTAAGCTTTGCTTCTGCATTCAGCTGAGCTGAGTCGTGTGTGTGGCCGTTAATGAATTGGCCACGGAGATTGAACTGCGCTTTTATGCTCTGAGTCTGACTGTGGAAAAAGCTACAACCTCTCTCCCTCCTTCTTTCTCCCTCTCCCTCTTTCTCCCCTTTCTCCCTGTTTCTCCCTCTCTCTTTCTCTTTCTTTCCTTATCTCTCTCCCTCCTTCTGTCTGTCTGTCTGTCTGTCTGTTTCTCTCTTTTTTCTCTGCGCCTCCACTGTCTCTATCTGTAGACCCTTGGCTTGTGTCGTTGACTTCGTCGTCTTCCCCTCGGGACCCTTTACATCTCTCCAACTCTGTGCCGCAGTCCCAGCCTCCACCTACTTTACCTTCCTCTGCTTCATCACACGTTCCTCTCTTAACTCCATCTAGCGGAGGGAGGCAGGAACAACCGAAGAGGAGGAAGAGGAGGAGGAGGAGGTGGAGCAGAGAGAGAGAGAGAGGGAGAATCGGAGAGGGAGAAAATCAGAGTCGTGTCAATGTCTCTGACCCTACAAAACGGAAGGAGAGCCTTAGAAAGAGGCGACCTCGGTCCTTGGTTCATCGTACACGGCGTTGATTGTCCCTCCTTCCGTCCATCAGTCCCCCCCCCCCCCCCCCCCCGTCCAGCAAAATGCAGACGAGACTTTGTCAAAGAGATCGTCGAATTATAGTCAATGCAGCCGCGCGAAATGGTCACAGACCGAGAACCGTTCAGTTGATAGTATAACTAATTATACACACATATCTCTCTCTCTCTCTCTCTCTCTCTCTCTCTCTCTCTCTCTCTCTCTGTTTCTCTCTCTCTCTCTCTCTGTTTCTCTCTCTCTTTCTCTCTCTCTCTTTCTTTCTCTCTCTGTCTCTCTCTGTGTCTGTCTGTCTGTCTCTTTCTCTGTCTCTGTCTCTGTCGCTGTCTTTCTCTCTCTGTCTCTCTTTTTCTTTCTCTCTGTGTCTGTCTGTTTTTCTCTGTCTCTGTCTCTGTCTCTGTCTGTCTCTGTCTCTCTCTGTGTCTCTCTCTGTCTCTCTCTCTTCCTCTGTGTGTCTGTCTGTCTGTCTCTCTTTCTCTGTCTCTGTCTCTGTCTCTCTCTTTTTTTTTTCTCTCTCTCTCTGTCTCTGTCTCTCTCAGTCTCTTTCTCTTTCTCTCTGTATGTCTGTCTGTCTGTCTCTGTCTCTGTCTCTGTCTGTCTCTGTTTCTCTCTCTTTCTCTCTGTGTCTGTCTGTCTCTCTTTCTCTTTCTTCGCAAGTTATGCTTCCTCTTGATTTCTATTTTCTCTGGTAATTCGGGCCTTTAAATAGATTTTATGGTCGAATTTTCTTTCCTTCTTTCTGCTCTGGAATTTCTATCGACGATTTTAACGGAATATACCCGGTGAAAGAGAGGAAGAGAAGAAAGGAGAAGGAGAGGCAGAGTGTGCGTGAGAGAGAGAGAGAGAGAGAGAGAGAGAGAGAGAGAGAGAGAGAGAGAGAGAGAGAGAGAGAGAGAGAGAGAGAGAGAGGAGAATTCATGTGTTCTAATTTGCAACAGTTCCACAGGTCCTGCTGTTTCTAAACGATTGCAAACATAGAATTTTTAATGATTTATTTTAAAACCATTTCGGAAAAACGCAGAAACAGTCAAATGTAGAGAATTCAAAGAAAAGAACAAGAAACAAGAGAAGACGAAAAGATGAAGAAGAATAAAAAAACAAATTGGCTGCTCATTGATTTAACAACTCGAAAACTTAAATAAATTATTGCCTGAGCAGCTCAGTTAATGAACTCTTGATTATGATAGAAATCAGAGGCGACGGTAGTTTCCTCGAAACGAGGCCGAAAGAGAGTGAAAGGTAGATTGAATAATAATATTGAGGTGATAGTGAGACAGGCAGCCAGACAGACAGACAGATGAAATGAAGGCAGAGAGGGGGTTTAATCGATTGGCCAATCAAGTGGACAAAGAGTGGACAGAACTTTGTCTGGGAGCGGATGAAGAACGCATAGAAGAAGAGAGAGACTGACCAGGGGAGGCAGAGAGGGAGGAAGCGCCGGGATTCAGAGGCTGGCAGGAACTTCGCATCGTCCGCAGGCATCCTAGATTCTCTCTGGCTGCTGCGACAGACAGCGACCGAGATAATGGATCTCAATGCGGCGAACATGGAGGAGGGCATGGAAGAGAAGATGGATGGAGAGATTTGGAAGAGCAGAGCATTAGGGAAGCGGAGGGAAGATGGAAGAACAGAGGAATGGAGAAGGAGAGAACAGAGGAAAGAGAGAAACAGGAGGAGGACAGAAAGAGAGAAGGGAAGAGGAGAAAAAGGCTAAAGATAACAGGGAGAGAGAAGAGGAAGGGGGAGAGAGACAGAGAGAGAGACACACACACAGAGAGAGACAGAGAGTGAGAGACAGAGAGAGAGAGAGAGAAAAGGAAGAGGAAAGAGAGTGGAATATTATTATTTCTGCATTTATTAAGCGCCACTATCTAATGACTAAGCATCAATCGATGGCGCTGAGCAATCGCCAGCGAAGGACTTGATCAAGGTCCCTACACCGTGACCGTCCCAGAGAGACTCGATTCCGTGCTCTCCACGATACAAGCAGATACAGAATTATTGTATATAGCATCGTTTGGAGACAACATTGCAAGCTTTTTGTGTTGTGTTCGTTGCTATGTTTGATTAAACCAAAGCATAAATAACAGCAGATGTCACAAAAAAACAAGCAGAACGAAAGAGAGACAGACAGACAGAGACGTAGAGAGAGAGAGAGAGAGAGAGAGAGAGAGAGAGAGAGAGAGAGAGAGGCAGAAAGACAAAGACACAGAGCGCCAAACAGATATTGAAGCCGATGTTGAATGAATGAAGGAATAGCACATATCTATATGGCGTTCTGTCTCTCTGTCTCTGTCTCTCTGTCTCTGTTTCTCTGTCTCTCTGTGCGCCTCTGATAAGTATCTCTTGACGGGGGAGCTAAAATAATCCGTGATTACAATTACAATTGCAAAGGATACAGATGGAGCTCATATACACAGAGGCTGCTAGTGAATCCACAATGGCGGATGAATAGTTGGAGAAACAAAGGAACGGTTTCCTTTCTATATCCGCTTCTCGTTTCTTTAACGATGCTTTTCTTCCTCCTGTTCCTCCTCTCTCCTCTCCATCTCCCTGCTTCTCCTTCTCCTCCTCCTTTTCTTCTTCCTCCTCCTCTTCCCCATCCTCTTAAGTATCTGCAAGTTGTGTCGGAAGCTGTTGAAACAATTGCTTTGGTCCATTGCTTCCGCCGTTATTTCTCGTTGCCTTGGAGACGGGGCAGAACAGTTGAATGAACGTCATGCGGAACTTGGTGCTCATTGTGCAGTAGAGCGTGAAGTTGATTCCGTTGTTGACAAGTGCCACAATGTCCATGACATCGCCGAGCGGCGCATAGTACCTTTCGAAGAACCGTGCGCCGATGACTCCGCTGAGCAAGGCGAGCATACCCTGCGGCAGTTCGGTTACAAGGAAGAGGATGATGACGACGATGAGCATCGATGTCGTTCGGTTGTGCTCTCTCTGCCTCAGCAGCTGGGTGTCCGTTCGGGTCGAGTTGCTTCGAAGGCGCATCGAAGTGCGATGGTTCGATCGAACGGCGCAGACGATCAGCAGACCGAAAACGGACATCAGGCCACAAGGAATCAATTTGATGAACAAAGCGTGAATCCAGAAATTGAGCTGCATCACCAGCCAACCGTATCCAACGCCGACATTAACCCCGACGACCTCATAGATCGTAATCCCATCTTCCTGCTCCGCCTCCTTGTCCACGAATCCCGAACTGCTTTCGTTCTGCATGACGTAGTCCACGGGCGTGACGTCACTGGCCTGTGACGTCATCGTAGCAGTGACGTCGTCGTGACGTGTGCGGCTGGGGGCGATTGGGCTGTGATTGGATCGGAGGGGCATCTGGTGAATGGTGAGGGAGAGATAGTTGGGCACGAGGCATACGACGGCCAAGGCGTAGACGCAGACAATGGCAACCTTCGTCCTGCGCAGGTGGTTGGAGGCGGTCCCTGCCTCTCCCGAGGCCGGGAGGCGCACGAACGAGTAGCGGAAGACGGAGAGAAGGACTCCGAGCCAGATGGACGTCGTGTGTGACGTCACGGACAGGTGCGCGTGGAAGAGAACGAAGCGCATCCAGTGGATGGTGTTGCGCTGAGGAGTGGCGCGGGTTCCGTGCAGACAGTAGAACTGAAGGGCGAATGGAACGTAGCTGATCATCGTCGCCATGTCGGAGACCGCGAGGGCCGTCAGGATGAGGTTCGTCGAGTTGATCATCGATCGTCGACGGAGGACGATGACGATGAAGAGGTTTCCGAGGACGCCGACCACACACACAGTCAGACTGACGTACCCATGGACAGCGGCGTACGAATGGTGGAATCGACCGAGATGGTCAGACAGACTGGCCAGTCCAGCGCCGGACTCATTATTTAGCGCCATCTCAACTGGAACAACGACGCACAGCGACTGCAGATGAAGACAGGAAATCCGTCTGATTCATCTAGCGCCTGTTTTCCAGTTGTCCCTGAGCGCAGCTGGCCTAGGAAGGGAACACCGGTGCTTGTTAAAAACGAGATGTGATTGATTAACTTGTAACAGAAGGGTTAATTTCTATGGAAACAAGAGAAATTAACCCTCTACATTCAACTTATTTAACTGTTGCTAAAGCTGGTACCCGGTCCAAACACGGGGACCTTAAATGGCGTGGCGCCCGTTCAAACGGGCAGCGGTGGTGAAGGATCTCACCCGATCAATTCATTGAAAAAAGAGCAGGGTCGAAATCATACTGTCACTGTAGAAAAACGTCTACACTTACATTCAGTCTTCGTTTTTAAAACTGTTTTCAATTCTAATTGATGTTATTATATTTGGTTTCCGCTATTTATGTAATAAATGTGACGACATCGGTTCTACTGTATGATTCGATTAGTTTTCTATCGCCACACGATGAAGAAGGAGCAAATTGCATACCTCGTCCGTTGGAAGTCCCACGTTCTCGCTAGATACCCGCTTCTCTTGTCGTCTTCTGCTGTTTTAAATGAGTTTTACGTCTCCCCCGTATTGCATGTAAGAAAGTAATTCGCTGATCACGATGTCGAATTCAGTTAGGCCTGTAATACGACGAAGAATTCGCAGTTTCACTTTCGCTTTCTGTTTTAATGTTTTTATTTCAATTTGTAGTTTTATTCGTCAGTTACAGTAGAACAGTTCTGTATCGATGGCTTCACTTACAACGACTTCATCACCAACAGCATTTGCCTCAGCAGCTGAATGGCCAGAGGTGGAGAAATGTCATTTATTTCCGTTGAAGATGCTTCCGCCCTCCTGCGCCGTCAGCACCAGAACATCTGGCGAATGACGAACAAGTGGCAGCGGATTCAGCAACAGAGGCCAACGAGTAATTGGTCGAATACGAACCACGGATGACAATCTCGTTCATCTCTCCTTTGGTTGACTCTCTCTCTCTCTCTCTCTCTCTCTCTCTCTCTCTCATTCACTCTCTCTCTCTCTCTCATTCTCTGTCTGTCTGTCTCTCTCTCGCTCTGGCTCTGCGTGTGACAACTCCGTTCATAGACCGGCGCGCCTTGCTAGTTCGTGACGCGATCTCTTCTAGTTTCTTGTGTCGTTCGCCGTTTATTCTTTATTTCGCACGAACTCCGCTTAGTTCTTCCGCAATTTCTTTCTCTGCTTCTGTACGTGATGCACGCTTCCGACGGAGAGCGATGGACATGCGTCGTGACAAAGGACCATCAATGATCCAGGAACGAAGGGAAGGCGATTGGTGACCGCAGACCAGAGAGAGACAGGAAGAGAGACAGAGACAGAGACAGACAGAGACATGCAGAGAGACAGAGAGACAGAGACAGACAGAGAGACAGAGACAAAGAGACAGAGACAGCGACAGACAGAGAGAGACAGACAGAGAGACAGAGATACGTTGACACAGACAGAGACAGAGACAGACAGATAGAGGCAGACAGACAGATAGACAGAGACAGAGACAGAGAGTGAGAAAGACAGGGAGACAGAGAGAGAGAGAATGCATCGAACCTCTATAAGGAGTCTACAATTCCTATGCGTTTACTCCTCGGCTCTCTCGCCTTTCGCTTCTTCTAGACTCCTTCTCCTCACTGGTCTGTCTGTCTGTCTGCCTGTGTGTGTGTCTGTGTGTCTGTGTGTCTGTCTGTCTGTCTTGCTACGGATCTTATCAGCGTCGCACGCAGTCTCTCTAACACGAGATAGAAAGAGACTGCATGAGAGGCAGAATTTACTTTCAGCTCGTTTGCGTCTATGTCTGTCTGTCTGTCTGTCTGTCTGTCTGTCTGTCTGTCTCTCTCTCTCTCTCTCTACTCTCACCATCGCTCATTCCTCGTTAACTCACTTTTTCTGTCCGTCTGTCTGTCCGTCTGTTTCTCTGTCTCTGTGTCTCTGTCTCCTTCTCGTCTTGGAGCTGGAAAAAAAACATAAGGCCTTGTCTTCGAGGGCCCATGAAATCCTGCGATCTAATCAGACTCTAAATCTTGCTGCATGTCCAAATGGTGCTCATAAATGCTCGTCTGTCCGACTGTGTGCGTGTCTGTGTCTCTGTGTCAGTCCGTCCGTCTGTCTGTGTGTCTATCTTAGTGCGTCCGTCTGTAATGGTGCTTTGGATTTAGCCGGATCCGATGGCGAAGGAGTCTAATGGTCCCTCGAGTCTTCCGTTTTAAAGCTCCCTCTTACTATCAGCAGTCTCAAATTATGATGATGACGACGACGACGACGATGATGATGTAGATGATGATGCTGGTGATGATAACGACGAATACGACGACGACGTGGAAGATGGGAAAGGAAGAGGGAGAGAAAAAAGAGAGAGAAAGAGAGAGAATGCGAGAGAGAGTGCGAGAGATAGAGAGGAAGAGACAGACAGACAGACAGACAGACAGAGAGAGAAAGAGCGAGATAGACAGTGAGAGAAAGCGAGAGAGAGAGAGAGCGAGTGAGTGAGTGAGAGAGAGAGAGATGGGAGGAGGAAGAGGATCGAAAGAATAGGAGTGGACTTGGAGGAGGGAGGAGGGGAGGAGAAGGAGGAGACGTGAAGTCTGTCGACTGAGGATGTCTTTGCTGACTTCCAAATGAAGATTGGTTTAATCGCTAGGTGGCGACTGTTTCCTTCCTGTCGCCCATTAATCGTTCGACGCCGAACACTTTTCGACTCATTCGACAGATGGCGACTCTGCCACCACAATATCACAGCTTAACATAACAGCAGAGATGTGCGTATGCGTGTGTGGGATGTTTTCATTGATTAGACGAACGCTACAACGTAGTCGTGACTCCGGCGGCTACTCGAGTACTCGGCGAGTAGCTTAACGAGTACTCGATTACTCGCCGGTATTCAGTCGCTTCTTTATAAAAGGGGAACTAAAGCAGTATTTCCTCTGATGAAAGCCCGACGTATTTCTTAAAAGAAACTTTCACGGGCAATACACAGAATCGGCAATTTGTACCTAATCTGACTATCCTTCACTACATCGCCACCTGTTATGAGTCAGGGTCCAATTCAAGGACTGCCCGGCCCTTTCAAGGGGAGGGGCAGTTCGCAACCCTAGGTTGGGTTTAGGGGTAATTATAGGAGCAAAGGCGGATGTGGAGCTGCCTTTGGGAGGCCCACTGCCAATCACAGAGGCATCGGCCATTTTGAATGTAGGTCGGTATAGGCGACATCTAAGCGAGATTGAGAGTCGGAAGATGCAAGAAGTTGCGCAAAACAAGTCTGCGACTCTTTTCAGCCTGGCTCCAAATTATCCAAGCGTCACGCCTCGCTGCAACAACATGCATCTCGAAGTCTTCCAAGGTCAACCTCGGAGTAGGTGCGATCCAGGCAACCTGGTCATTCGTAAGTCTAAACGTAAATGTACACGGGCTTTATGTAGCGCCTGTATGGCCTCGACCCTGCGCACAGAAGCACCTGCACACGCGGCCTACTTAGAGACGCCCACTGATGATTATTCGCTGGAGCCTGAGCTGCTATTTATAGGCCGATGGAAACAGACGCCGTAATTCGGCCTTTCAATTATTACCGAAACCTAGTTCCGCCTGGCTGTGTGTATGACGAATGTATGCCATTGAACCTTGACCTTAATATCGCATGTAAACCTGGCCGCACGTGCGCCGCATCGGTCTGTTTATCCCGCGATAAACACCGCAACACTCCCCCCTCGAGGGAGAACATAATTCGTCGAATCGTCGATCTAAACATAGAAGAAATGAGCCTCGGGGTGGATCGAGATAGATCTATAGACGCCTCTGCTTCTTAATACAACTTCCTCGTCAGTTGTACCACCGACAGATTTGTAAATTCTAGAATATATGCATGCATATGTATTTATATACATATGTATACAGTTGTTTACAGTATATATATATATATATACATGTATCATGTCATAATAATAGTAATAATAAGACGATTTATAGAGCGCCGTAGTGGGTCGATGTATGGCGTTTGGTATTCATCTAGGATGTGTGTGTACGTGTGTGTGTGTGTGTGTGTGTGTGTGTGTGTGTGTGTGTGTGTGTGTGTGTGTGTGTGTGTGTGTGTGTGTGTGTGCAGTGAATAACCTTATGCACTTGAGGGGAGGGGAGGGAGGGGTTGTTTGTTTTCTGCTGAATCTGGGCCTAGAATCCGGCCAACGTTGGCCGCATCCCTCCTTCCATCCTTCGGGAAAGTAACAGTGATGGGGAAGAATGGGTTGGATAATATTGGGTGCGTCACTTTGAGCGTGTGTGTGCCTCCCTCGTAGGCGTCTCGCTATAAATAGATCAGACGGAGCAGACGGGCGCGCGTGTCTTTGCGTCATTTCCGCTTCAGTCGGCGCATGCGCGCTGCGGGACATTGCAAAGACGCCCACAACTGGTAAATGCACGAATGTATGTCAAGTGAATTTGAATGCACGATTTAAGTGCATTTAAATGCATCAGTGCATTTTACCATGCGAAGTTACCATCGTTTTACCGCCTGCAATCTCTGCGCAGGTCTTCCACTCGAAATTGAAAACAATCCTCTTCCGCAGACCCTATCCTGATTCCTCTTCTGCCCCTTATCTCATTTTCCGGTTCAATTCCAAACACCACCCACCGTAGCCGTCTGACTGCCTGCCTGCTGCCTGACTCTTGGATCTTGACGTGGAACCGAACCCTTCCTGTCTATCGATTTTCTTTTGACTGAGCGCCTGTGAATAAGCTGGTTCCCGCGACTTAGCTTTCGTTGGGCGCTGCAGAAATCTCGAGTTTACCATTTTAAATCCGGGACTCTACTGTCAGCCGTTGCTCTTGGTAACGCGGCAGTTTTCTCGCGGGAAACGAATGATTCCCAAGGGATGCAGGGCAGATGGGAGTGTCGTCTGAAATCTGCTCTTCCTTGGCTCAGAGCCGTTTCTTTTCGAAACTGCGTCGTAATATTCGAGAGCGCCTCTGATGTTCGTCCACGAGGTAAAAACACTCTTGGATTGAGGCCAACAGAAGCAGCTACCAGCTTCTTTTAACCTTCTGCCCTGGAACCCTCCCCCCGTTAGTTTGTTTTGCATATCAAATGAGGTCAACGCCCTGTGTCTCTGGGGTGACACAGACAAGGTCGTTGACTGGAAATTAAACAATGGGTAGCGCCAGGCCCCAAACTAAGATTTACTAGCGCCAGCCAGCGAGCGATAGTCACCCAGGTCGTCTGCTTTCTATAGCTGATGTACGAAGTCGTCTGCTGCTCAGCGGTTCCAAAAAATGGCGTCTGGATTGCACTTGGACCGACCCAGGGCCCCACCACTTTGAAATAAACTCCCCCCAGAACTGCGACAGATTTCTGACCCATCATACAAACTCATCGACGCTCCACCACTTGCAATTTCTGCATCGGCCTTTCACTCAAAACTGAAAACATTCCTCTTTCACAGATCCTATCCTGACACCCCTTCTTCCTCTTATCTCTCTCCTCTCCAACCCCAAACACCATCACCCATAGCTGCCACGCTGCCTCTCTGCCTCACTCTTGGATCCTCACCTGGAACCGAACTCTTTTGTCTATCGATTTGGTTTTGACTGAGCGCCTGTGAATAAGCTGGTTCCAGCGACTTGTCTTTCGTTGGGCGCTGTAGAAATTTCGGAATTTACGATTACGATTCGTAGGGGACCCGTAACGGCCCTGTTGCCTGGCCAATCAGATTTCGACCGGTCTTCAATAGATCGTGAATCTTTACTTCGCTCTCACTCGAAGCGACCATCGATTGATGTAAGTAAGTAAGTCATGCACATTTATTAACACGCCATATGTCCAACGACTGGGCGAGGAAGCGTAGGATGCCTTGTGTATTCTGATAATGGCGCTATAGAAGTCTTTAGATTAGATTAGATTAGATTAGTTATAAATGCGTTCGTGCAAATGCGTAGCAGATGTTTGTTGAACCAGTTGAGGGATTTGATCGAAAGAGGTTTTCTAACTAATCCTAAGAAGTTCTCCAAGCATCCGGCTAATTTCAGTAGCCGCGTAGTCGGAGATGCCTTTATATACCGCCTTTTGTTCGGGAATCTTGAAGAGAGGGTCTATCAGTCTTATGCATTTGTTTCAGATCAGAAACGGAAGTCCTTAACAGCCTCCATTGTGCAGAGAAACTTCGTCTACCCAGGCAATCAGTTCGTTCGTTCTATTGGTCGCTGACACCCAGCTGTGACTAATCCGGTGTAAACAGCGAACATATTGGACCATTCTTTTTCTGCCGAACACCGGAGGAGAAGGGACCAACGTTGACTGTGGGCTGTAGATCCCGTCCCCAATCATCGTTCAGCTCACGACTTCAGTCTGTACCTTTGAAGACCTACATCGAATGATGGCAGTCATCTGCTTCTCCTTCTACGCTGGATATATGACCTTTTAAGCCAATGTGCCTCTCAACATGAACACATCTTAACCAGGGCTTTCGCCGGGTGCCCTATAGTTCTCTTCTCTTCCCTTGCCTTCTCTCTTCTCTTTCTTCTCTTCTCTTGCCTTGCCTTCTCTCTCTTCTCTTCTCTTGCCTTGCCTTCCCTTGCCTTCTCTCTCTTCTCTTCTCTTGCCTTGCCTTCCCTTGCCTTCTCTCTCTTCTCTTTCTTCTCTTCTCTTGCCTTGCCTTCCCGTGGCTGTAGGTTGTCTAATTGCAGTGGTGAGGGATCTCAGCCGATAAATTCATTGCAAAATGAGCAAGGTCGAGCCATACGGTCGCTATATAAAACCGATACATTTACATTTATTTTTATTTAATTGCAATCCCCGATGATTTATCTCTGCCAATCCTGGAGCGTCTTCGCGACACGTAGCGAATAAATGATGATAGATCGTTTTAAACAAAGAATTAAATAGAATTAGTGGGCCTAATTAGTGCTCTGCTTAATAATTAATAAGCATCTTAATTTCAGTTAGAGCGAACAGAACAAGAAATAGTGCGACACTGAATTAGACGAATATTGGAATTATGACTAAATGAGGAGCTTAAATGGCGTGGCACCCATTCAAAGGGCAGCGGTGGTAAGGGATCTCACCCCATTCAGTCTTTGAAAAATGAGCAGGGTCAAGGCCATACGGACGCTATGGAAAAACCTCTACATTTACATTCATCTGAAAGCCGCGTGGAACCTGCTGCAATCAGGGAAAGAAACTGGTCTTAATTCGTTCCGATGATATCTGGGACAGCGAGATGCAACTTCCTTGAAAACCCATATTCAAAAGCAGTCAGAATTTCCTTGAGAAGCGTGTAAACATGAGTCCTCCCTTCATCAGAAACCTTAACATATTTCGCTGAGTCCACTCGAAAGCTGTGTCGATCAAGTTACAAACAGAGGATCCGCTGACTGTGGCCCATTTTTGTCGGAGCCCTAACCAGGCCAAAGTTCACGTGAAAAGCGCCACCAACCGATTCCCAGCGACAACTAAAGGCAAAATCTGTTTATGGTGCAAACACGAAACGATCATCGAGCTGTTGAAATCATCGCAAAAGTAATAAAAATTAGTAGCTTCTAATGCGCCGGTGTCTAATGCACAAGGAATCAACCGATGGCGCACCAAAGCCAAGCCGCAATCAGGTCAACATTCAGAAGGTCAGTCCATAAGACAGAGATAATCAATTTGAAAAAGATGTAGTTTTCAGTTGAGAAGGAAAAAGGGCGAGTGGGGGGGGGGGGGGCTGATCTAAGGACATAAGAACCAGTTCAACCCTCAAACTCCGTCAACATCCAAGGCGCAGAAGTGCATCACATACACAGAGGAGCCACACGTGTGAATACAGAACAGTTATGCAAATACTGCATCTGTCTGCATTTTTAAACCCAGATATTCGTCCGCACGCGCCGTGTATATCATCAATGCTGTTCTAGGTCAGAGGTCAGAAGGTCAGGCACGAGGCACCAGGGGTTGGGATGAGAGGCCTCCCCTATACACGACTGGCGTGATCAGTTGTCCGTTATTTTCCAGCCGATATCGAGATTCGAAAAGAATTCTTGGCCTATCCCCTACGCCGCATGTAGGCTATAGTGCCGCATAATATATGCTCAGCAGCGCGAACTTACTGGGTCGGGTCAGGCGAAGGCCATCCGCCGCTGCCGCTGCCGTCGACTGCAGCGGGCCAGTAAGTAAGTAAGGCAGAACAGTTTGGAGGACGTAATCGTCGGCTGCGCCCGTGAAGCAAACACGCACTCATAGATACGCAGGCGGCTTTCAACGGCGGCCGACTTTTCCAGTCTTGTTTATTATTGCTATCAACGACCTCTAAGCAGCGCCTACGGGCCTTCGTGTCACGGCCATCGACGCTCACCCGCCCGCCCGCCCGAGCGACCGCGGCCCGGCTCCATGGCGGGCCGGCCGGCCGGCCGGCGTAATCACAACCGACACAACAGCGCGCTCGCTTGGCGCGTGTCTCTGTCTCTCTGTCTCTGTCTGTCTCTCTGTCGCTCGCGCGCGCTGCATGGCACTATCAAGGTCGTCTGGTGACCGATTGATTCACCAAGTACGCCGCGCTGCGCGTGTGATAGTCTCGACGCCAGACGAAAATTTTCTCGCGCACGAGCAGCGGTTCGAGAGTACTGCTCTAAATATGCTCCATGTTTGTTTCTCAATCACTGGAGATATGCGCCGCGGCTCGTACGTCGCCGTCGCCGGCTCCTATGGACGCCGCGGAAAGCATTACATAATCACTGTGAACTTGTTAAAACGCAGTTGGTTGAGATAATGAGGCAAAGCATGACTATGACTAAACAAAAAAAGCTATTTTAACAGGTTTTTATATGAAAAATGTCCAAAATAACATTTTTGACAACCATGTTGTGTTGCAATTTCATACCCTTGCAAGTTCATACATGCAGGATTTCAACCTTTATATTCATTTGGACAATTATTTTTATTTATATGAGACTTCAAAATTAGCATATCAGTCACGCTTAATACAGCACAATAGATATTCTTTCACTAAATTATCTTGCTCTCTGCCTGCCCGACATTTGACTTGCTCAAGTTTATGGTAACGATTGAATTTTTACTCGGAACTTCGGCCACGCAGACGTTTGATGTAGATTTAAGACGACTGAGCTTTTTTGGATCTAGGTCTGCTGGAGAAATGATGTGAATTTTGCAATTACGATTATTGTATCGTTTATTCAAAGAATTAGGGCAAATTAGAAAACTTTAGAATTGGATTGAAACTGATGTTGATTTGGAACGATTCAGCATATGGACAAGGATCTTAACAGGAACTTAAGATGAGTTCCTTAACATAGACATTCAAATTAATTAATATGATTTCATGCATAATATCAAACTGTCTTCTTAATTATAGGACCTGAGAACCGTTAGACTAATCCAGTTAAGTTTGCAGTTTTCTATAGCGCCTGTCCTGTTTGTTTTGTCTATGGAATGTAATAGAATTAATGCCGTAATCTGGCCTAGTTAGCTACATCAGTAAGCGCGTACGCCGAGGAAGCCTCGGTGTGTGAGGATCTCAGGTTCGCGTCCCGGTCGTGGCTTATTTCAGAGATTTGAATCTCGGGCTAGTACGGTCCGTGCGCGGGGACCTTAAATGGCGTGTAGCGGTGGTGAAGGATCTCGCCCATGCGCGGGTGGAGGCCATATGGCCGCTATAGAAAAACATGTACAATTTACAAAAAAAAATTTAATCTCAACCATCAGTTGGTGCTGTTACGAGAGTTGTTTAAAATACACCACCGTTGATGTTTGTTTTATTTGGTTTCGATAGGCTGCAGATGACGTCAGAGCACGAGCTTAGGTTCAATCGATGCGATCGATCGGCGCAATAGGCTGTTGACGACCGCCTCACGCAGTCGGCCCTTTGGCTAAATAAAAGCACTGGACACCGGCGGCGGCGGCGGCGACGGCACCTGAGTTTGAGGCGCATTGGTCTGGCGAACGCTAGTACGTTGAACTGGTTGTCTATATTTAGCCGAAGCGGTTGGGGAGAGCAAGAAGAAGAACCGATGACTGTTGTGGTCGTAGTCGTTGTTCGTAGACAATTTAGTAAACTATTTCTGCGGCCATTTCTGTCGGATTTTAGTTGAAACTTATTATTACGGACTTATTACTTCGGAAGACGACGATGTCTGGTGTTCTGTTCGGACGCCGCTAAGTTTGATTCATGAAACAGCGCTGGAAATTGAAGAATTCTAATCGGTTTCTACTAATTGTTTTCATAGGTAAGAACGGTGAAATGTGTTGTTCTGGTTCAGTGGATGAGGCCACATTCTGCGTGTGTCATAGTTTGGTAAGATTAGTGAGAGTCGTCGATTCCACCTGGACTTAAAATTGTTTTGGATCTCTGGATTAGTGGATGAATAATTCCTGGGCTGTCGGTTGGGTTGCCGGCCGGCCGGCGTTTTGCGACCTTGAGATCGGAGTGTGTTATTGGGAAGAAGGGTGGAGGCATCCGCCGCTAATCGATAAACAGTCGAACGAAAGCCATTTGTTTGATGAAATTTCATAAGGATTTCGCTAATTCCTTAGTTTAGAGCAGCGAAACGCGAAGATTTCTTTGAAGATTTCGATTGACGGTGTAAATAATATCGTCATTTGAAGTGAGAATTCTGAGCGTTGCACACAGCGGTCACAGTTTGTTACCTTTGGGGTTTTGACGGAATGGTTAGCGCAAAGTGTATTGATGTTCGAAACTCCTTGTCTCAGTGAGATATTTCCTTATAGACGGATGTAGCTACGACTTATGGCACATTGACAATTCTGTGATCGATTATGAAGCGCCCTTATAATTTATGAGGCATTCTATTCACAGTGCTGACTGGTGTTGAGCAATTTAAGGCTTGGCAAATGGAAGACCACGAATGGTCAAGGACCTGAATAGATGTTTTAAGGTGTGGCCAAGTCTCTAACGAGAGACTGAGCAGTTGATTTGATCGATTGCTGTAATTGCACCAACTGGTCCTTGAAATATCCAGGACGAGGTGCTAAGCAGTTTTTCCTCAATTTTTTTCAATTTTTTCTTGTCTGCCATTTATCTTATCTTTTACTCTGATCCAGTTTTGCCTGTATTGAATTGAGGAAGGTGTATAATTTGACTGATCGATTGATAGATATGCTATAGATATATTTTTGAGTTTTATCACTAGGCTCGGCTATTGGTTCTTTAAAAGAAAACTTATCTCAGCTTGCGGGGTTTTTGAGTGCACTGGAAATTCCAGAGCAGGTCTTTGTTCCGTTCTTTAGGCAAACATTTCGCGCGTGTGTGTGTGATGACTGGTGGTGGATCTGCGTTTGGTTGGTCGATGGGTCTCGAGCTGTTTGGTTCTGTTTGCCGAGAGGGAGTCTTTCGGTGATCGAGTGCGTTTTCTGGATCGTGTTCTTCTGATGAGGAAATTGTCATTCCGTGCACGAATTCCGATTCTGCAGTTTGGAATCGGAAACCCTTTGAACTGAATCGATTCTAAGTGTCGTTGTTATGTGGTCTTCGTTGTCCATTTATTAATAAATTGTAGTTTGACCGAACCCATCTCGCCTGTCAGTTTAGTTTTGACTGAGCGCTTGTGAATAAGCTGGTTACTGGAGCTTAGCTGTTGAAGGGTGCTGTTGAAATCAAGCGTTTAAGTTGACTGGTCTGAATTGCTATGAAGATCTCTTTAAATTCTTGACAGTTATGAGTTGTTCGATGTTGGTTAATGATTTTTCGGTGGTGATCAAGAACAGCTGTAAACTTTGTGAATGTGTCGTCTGTTTTAGAGGCTTTTGACTACCATAGAAATTTTCTGTGAAGCTACACAGAATGGAGCGCTTACAAACGTTCTGTGACTCTGCCAGTCAGTCTCTTGCTTATCCGCGACATGATGGTCCAGTGACGCTGATGACGCCCGAGACGCCGGCTGGACACGTAGGACAGGGATGTTCGAAGCAGCTGACGCGGGGACCCTCGCGCTCGTTTGGCCAGTCGCCCTACTGCTGCCCAAGCACAACGCAGCAGTCAAAGCTTCTCTACAACCTCCTGAGCAACTGGCCAAAAGATGGCGCCGAGCAGATGAGCTGTCTGCCGATCATTGAACACCAACCGGTCTGCCACCAGACACATTACGCGGCGAGCACCGAATCCTCGGCCACCGGATCCTCCCAGCCCAATCCACCGCCGTTTAAGTTTGAGTTCAAAGGTCAGCTGGCTCCGGATTCGAGTCGCGACCTGCTGATGCCTTACTGTCGCCAGCGCAGTCAGTCGATGGGTTCCAACGGGTGGAGCTTCCTCGACATGAGTCGTACGTCGAGCCACGACAGTCTGACAAGCTACGACAGTTTCTCAGACGAGAACCTGCGGAACCACAGCCCGAATCAGCAGCAGTCGGAGGCTCTTCTTGAAATAACGCGGAAGAAACTGATGAATCTGTTGATGGGTGGAAACGGAGCGGACCAGGGCAGCCCGCACTCCCAGTCGCCCGTGAGTCAGGACGAAGACATGAGGAGCCTGAGTCAACCGGGGAGTCCGCCGTCCAGTCTGAACTCGCAGGAAGTCTGCCGGAAGTACTCGGAGGGCAGCCAGAGGGTGCACCTGAAGGCGAAGCTGCAGAGCGCCCGCGCCAGGTACGACCACCTTCCCGTCGACCTCTCGTGCAAACGCAAGAAGTTCATACGGAGCGTCGCGAAACAGTCGCTCATCGAAGGCATCGAGGCTGACATTTTGCCGGACGAAGGCATCGACGAATCCACCGACCATTCCATCTTGAAGTCGGTCCTGACGGGACGCGGACGGTCCAACTCTCTGTCCGTGTTCGAACTGAGACGGCTACGCATGGCCGGTCGGAGTGGCGAAGCGCGTAACGGACACGCTCTGCTGAACGTTAACTTGGACCTGTCGCAGCTGACCGGGCGGATCAACGGTCGCCAGAGGGTGACTCTGGCCAAGAAGAACCTTCTGCCGGTCATCGCTCGCATCTCCGATCGGCTGAACAAAATCGTCGAGTTTGCAAAGTCGCTGCCGGAATTCACACGTCTGTCGCTCGCCGACCAGAAGACGCTGCTCACGAACGCCTGTCCGCGTCTTCTGCTCCTCTACATGGCAGAGACGAACCTCCAGTTCGCCGTGACGACGGTGCCAGAGGCAGGTGGGTTCCAGGCACCACAGTCTGCGTCCGCGAGCAATTCGTCGCTGAACATGGCGCAGTCTGAGTGGGAAACCCCTACGATGCAGTTCGTCGAATGCGTCCAGAATTTCATCCGGAAATGTCAGACGGTCGGAATCAGCGCAAATGAATATTTCTACATGAGAATGATTACGCTTTTCCACACTGGTGAGTCAGTTACTCGTTGCAGTATGTTGTAGGGTCTGTTTATTTCTATGGCGCTCCTGAAGAACCTCTCAGAGGAGAGTAGGTCAGTATTGCATTAATAAGGTCTGTCTGCCTGTCTGTCTGTCTGGATCTTGTTTTGAACTTAAGTGCAAGTGTGACAGTGGGAGGAATGGTGTAGTGGTTGGGTCATTCGTCAACAAACTGGATGGTGTGAGTTCAGTGTCTGGCTATACAGCTTCTGTTTGCATTTACCTGGTTGAAGGGTTTCGAATCGAAGGTGATAGAAATGCTTGCCATTCAAAATGAAAACTGGGAGGTCTCGCTGTGCTCAAGAAAAGTAGATTTTAGCAAATTCTTTGAAAAGTAGACATGACATTCATCAAAAGCTTCATAAGATTCTTTAAAAAGTGGATTCTGAATTGTTTTTTTAAAATGTAGATATCAAATTATTTTTGGAAAGTGGATATTAAATTATGTTTAAACTTTTTACAGATTAGCTGTTAGATTCTTTTGTCCAAGTTGACCTTTGAAGTCATAAAAACTAGGTAGTTATTGGAAAAATAATTAAATCTAAATAAAGAGCTTGTTTGAAGGCAGTCATAAAGTTGTTTGGAATGTCAAATGAAGCCGTTGTTCAGTAGTGCATCGTGTAATCTAGTGGCTCTGCTGACGGTGGGGGTGGGGGCTGGCATATTGCCAACTCGCTTTTTAGTCAGTCAAAGTCTTACTCACCAATCAGTCGCCCAAATGTGTGTGTGTGTGGTTGTGTGTGTGTATGTGTGTGGGTGTGGGTGGGAGCGTAACGAAGTGGTTATGATGATTATGATTGTCTGACGACGTAGTTGAGAATGACTCTGTTGTACTTGGGCCTAGATGCTGTGTGTGTGTGTGCGTGCGTGTTTGTGTTTTAGGCGGTTGTTAGCAAAGCCAGAGGCGGGCAATAGATCCGAATGTTTTTTTACAATTCCTGAAAAGACCCTTCGGTCGGTCGTGCTAGAAAATTCCGGCGAATTAGCCGACTTCTTAGTCATCGTCGTCATCGCTGGTTGTTGGCCTACGTGGGATGGTTACTGTGTCATTCGGGATGTTTGTTCCCTCCTCCCTCATCGGAGTTTGCAGTCTCGTTCGTCATTGCTAGTTTTATCAGGCCAAGCACGATCCTCTCCTCTTCTTCCTCTTTGTCCTCCACCTCTTCATCCTCCTCCTCCTCCTGCTCGTCCTCCTTCGTGCCTGTCCTTGTCCTCCTGGCAGTCTCTGTGTAAATATGACCGAATGGATGCAAACAACCCCTGAAGGTATGTTGTCTCTTGCCGATGAACACAACAGACAGACAGACAGACAGACAGACGGTCGCCCCCTGGTGTCCACTGACAGATTGTCCCACTCAACCTCATTCAGTTTTAAAGGTTTTTCTTCGTGATGTGTTTCTTTTCAAATGACATAAATCTTTTTAACGTTTTTGTTGATGATGACGTCATCAGTCGGTGTCCTCTGTGGTTGGACGGTTGCCAAGGGTGCAAAAAGGGGGTTTTTCGGCTTTAAGGGGTTTGTCTCTGTCTCTCGCTCTGTTTGCCTGCCTGCCTGTCTGTGTGTATGTCTGTCTGTGTCTGTATATGTCTGTCTGCTGGAGACGGTGTTTGGTTGAATAGAGGGACAGGTTTTCTTGTGCTTTAAGAAGCAGATCTGTGTTTCTGGGTCGGTTATCCGTCGCTTGCAATGATTGATTTAAATGCCCCAGTCGCCAGCCAGTGAGAGGGACTCCCTCTTCCACAAATCAGACCGTCCTCATTCCTCCTCTTCCCCTTATCTCCCTTCCTGCACCATTTCCATGCACCATCCATCGATGGTGGTCTGACTCTGTCTGCCTGTGGCTCTTGGAACTTGGCCCCGAACCGAATCTGCCTATCGGTTTTGTTTTGACTGAGTGCCTGCCTGTGAATGAGCTGGTTCCCGTGGCGACTTGGAATTCGTTGGGCGCTGTCGAAATCTCGAGTTTACGATTTATGAAAGGAACAGATTGTGATCTGGGTCAGGTTGACTGTTGGAAATGGGTCGGGACTCGGGCTGATGGAAAATGTGGGTTAAGTAGATCGGTGAAAGTAGGTCAGTTGGGACTAACCAAGTTGGCGCTAAACTAAGGGGTAAGAATGGGTGGTGATGGTCACCCAAGGGAGGGAGGGTCGTTGCGGGTGGGGAGAGAGATGGACAAGAGAAGATCGTGGGTGGTTGAAAGGAGGCCATAGTGCACCAAGTGTGATTAAGTCTGTATTGGCCAAGGCCGTTGTTTGGATTCGTCCAGGGGTAAAGATCGCCTGCGATGATGGTCTATTCCAGTTTCTAAGAAGTTTCTGGATGTTCCCTACGGAGGAAGACGCGGGGGCTGACTTTAGACAGACAGACAGAGACATGTAATCTGATTAATGTCTTTTATTTCCATTTCGTTGCTATTAGTTGTCTTCATAGCGCACGAGTCCCGTCCGTCGGTCGGGGGGTTGGTGTGGTGTGGGCGGTGGGCCAGAGTAGACGTGGTCCTGTTTATCGGGACCTGACTCAGGGCGAGTGGGTGGGGTCAGTCTAGGCCGGGCGGGGAGGTTGGGCCAAGGTCCCGTTTGCCCGTGTCTAGGTGCTCATTGCGTTTGCGTTGTTTTTGTGGGCTGCTGGGTATCGCTGTGAGCTGGCGCCTCAGGGCGAGTGTTATCTGTGTCCCTCTAGCTGTCCGTCCGTCTACTTGACCGTCCGCCTGTCTGTCCGTGTGTTCGTCCTTCAGCTTGTTTTCACTGGCTGCCTGTTTTGCACCGAAGCTTGTTTTCAGTCATCGTCGTTTCCTTGGACCGTTCTGAAGGCCTCGTGAAATGGGCCGCTGAGGGCTGAGGCCACGACAGGCGCTGAGTTGTTTAAAGCTCCAGCGCCTGATGACTAAGACTCTGGAGGAGCGGTTCACCCTTGGAAGGGCCTCCGTGGGTGTCGGGATGGAAAAAACCCAACGGTGGGTTGACCTTAGCGGTCAAGATGGTCATACCCTCGGGAGCGCCGTCTGATGTGGGAACATTTAAAATTGAATTGACTCGGGGGGGGGGGGGGGTCTTCAGCTTGTGTTGCCACGTCGCTGATCCTAAGAACCGTTCGATGGTTTGGAAAGTTTTGCCTGAACTTTGCCCTGCGCGTGTGTTGTGTTACCTTCGCTTGCCGTGACCTTCCCTTGCCTTGCTGTGCCTTGCTCGGAGGTTGCCATGCGCCGCTTGCCGAGTATTTTCTGGCAACAGGATATAGTATCAAGTGTCGATAACGACGTCTTGTGTCTGCCACGGCCTTTACCTCATTTCAAAAAGACCTCAGGCACGCAACAGTTCGTGAGCATTTAACTCTTCCATCCATCCATCCAGAGAGGGGAAGGAAACCCGGAGTTGGGTTAATGAGGATAATCGTGAGAACGAGGGGGGAGGGAGAGGGAGAGAGGGAGGGTAGTTGCCTTGTGCGTTGAGACCTAAATACTACGTTTTTGCCGTTGTTGGGTGGTAACTTCATCGCTGTCAACACGACTTGTTTAGAGTGACGTTTATGAAACTGTACTCGCATGAACCGTGTTTACTAGTGCTCTGCTTAGGTACGGAGGAGGCGAGGAAAAGGCTAATGGCATCGCCAGAGTCTGAGCTAGGAATATGGAATATGGACCGATGTATACTGGGGGAGGGGAGAGGGAGAGAGAGAGACCTGGTCTGCTCTCTTACTCACTTGGATATGTTTTGCTACCAATGTGAATCTACACGGTTTTATATAGCAACCTTATGGCCTTGACCCTGCTCCATTTTCAAGGTGTTGTGTTTACCAAATAACCTTTGACATTCTCCGGCTCATCTACATAAATATATATATATATGTAGATGTGTGTGTGAGTTTTTATAGCGCCTGATATGAAGCGGTGGCAAGCGCTGAAGCATGGCAGAGCTAAACTGGTGTGACTTGAGATGCATTTACCGAGGAACCTTTGCCATTTTCTGCCCATTACTTTATCCGTCTCTTATGTCGGAGTATTTCCTCAGGATGTTATTGTTTGGGTCTTTTTGGAAAGTGATGAGATGCTTCGTAATTGTTGCCTTGTATTTTCTGTTTCCACGCAGCATGTCTTGCGTCGAAGGAATTCGTGGAGTCGTCTGATATTCTGCCCTTTAACGGTCTTTAATCGTAGCAGCGCTTTTGCTGCTAAAAATCTCGGCGGTTCTAAAAATAACGTCTTATATTTTTCTTGTTGACGTCTGATGCAACGTTATGTAGGTCTTAGATGCCTCACCGTTGTGTTGTCTGTCTGAACGTCTCTTTCTGCGTATCTCTCGCTCTCTGTCTCTCTCTGTCCCTCTCTTTGTTAGTCTGCCTGATGGCTGGATCTTTTGACTCTGTCTTTTTGATGAGTTTTTCGTGATTTTTAAAATTCTAATCTTTGACATTTGGGTGTCTCCTGTTCGAAGAAACAGCAGAGGCACGTGAGGTGACCAAGGGCAAAACTAGAAGAGGAGGTCATTGATCCGCAATGAACCGATCGACCGTGAACTGTCCTGAAGATGGGCGTAGCCAGGGAGAGAGAGAAGGAAGGAAGGAGCAGAGGGTTATGTGGCCGTGTGGCAAATGCAAGAAGCAGAACTATCATCGAATATTTGGCCTCGTGTGTGTGTGTGTGTGCGTGTGTGAGTGCGTGTGTCGATGTGTTTAGCATCACGGTGTCCTATTTTCGTGTCAGCATCTGAGTCAAGGAGAAAGGAGAGAAGATGGAAGCAACATCCGTAGCCATTCGAGCGGCTGAATTCGCCGACGTTATTAAACTGAAAACGATCTGCGTATGAAGCTAATAGATTCGCTCTTTTTGCTTATTGCGGCAGAAGTTCATCTATCCGTCCGCCGTCCATTCGGCCGTTGACCTTTCACTGACCTTTCGTCCGTTGCTGTCTTTGGCTTCCGGCCAGTGGCTTGCTTATCGTTGCTGTCTGGCAGGTACAGCGTTAGGAAGGGAGGGAGGGAGGGAGGGAGGTATCAGTCGATGCCAGTGTCTTCTGGTGCAGCCGCCGTGGATGGCCAGGCGTCTGATTCTGTGTATTGCTGTCTGTCCGTCTCTGCGTCCTTCTGTGTTTATGTCGGTTGTTGGGTGGGGAGGCTCTGTCTTGGCCTTGCTGCTTCGTCGGTCGGAACGTGCGGCGCAGCGCAGCCTTTGATTGGTCAAGTCTCGCACGAGCAGAGACGCTTTCGATGCACAACCAAAACACAGCAGCAGCATCATCAGAGATGGAAGCAGCTGCTGAAACATCAGCAGCAGCAGCAGCGTTGAGCTGAAGCAGACTTCGTTTGTTCGTTTGGTGGCGTCGTCCAAAATATCCGACCACTGATGCCCTCTGCCGTCACCCAACTGGTTCAGGGACATGGTAGAAAACACGCTCAGACAGACAGACAGACAGGCAGACAGACAGACAGACAGTGAGGGATGGAGAGAAGGCAGCTGATTATTTCTGCATTTTTCTAACACCACCATCGAATGACTATACATCAGTCAAGGTCGCTACCCAGTAGCCGTCTCAGAGGAGGAGACTCGACCCTGTACTCTACGCGCTACAGGCAGAGTGCTCTAACCAATCGGCTACCGTGACCCACATATAAGAGTGATTACCTCATGATGAGCCTATCTCTTGTGTCTGAAATTCTGGGACTGATTACTCGCTTTTAGGATGATGATGGTGGTGGTGGTGGTGGTGGTGACACACAATTATGATAATTGTTGTTGTTGCATAGATGGTTGTTCTGTTGTAACGGTTGTCTGTGTTGTTGTCTGTGTTGTTACAGGAGCTGGGATGCTGGAGAGGTCAGACCTGGCCGACCTGATGTACTCGGAGGCGAGACAAGACCTTCAGGACCTCGTCCAACATAACCACCCAACAGAGAAACTGCGCTACTCGACCCTTCTGCTGTCACTGCACACTCTGTTCGGCATCCACTGCGGGATGCTGCAGTCGCTCTTCTGCCAGCACCTCGCAGACTCCGGTGGCATCGGCGCCTTCGTCAACGACGCACTAAATGCCGCCGCAGCAGCCGCTGAAGATTCGACGCCCAGCAACTGATGCTGCTGTGCCAGTCGCTTCTTCTTCTTCTTTATCCCGGTGAAGACTGTTCGCAACATCCCTTGTCACAAGGGGGCTGTGTGTTTGTGTGTGTCTGTGTGTGTGTCTGTGTGGGTGTCTGTGTGGGTGACTGTAGGAGACGAGAGCACCCCCTCCATCTGTGTTGCCTCCTTCTTGCCATAGGGGGTTATTCGCAGTGGAGTGGTGGACTGGTGACCTGCTTGGAGTCTTTGTAGAAGAGATTGCACTTCGGAGGCAGTTGGTGCAGCCTGCCTGCTGTCTGGAAGCGGATGATGCACTGGATCTGGTTGACCTGTTGGAGCGGCTGACTAAATGGACTTGGTTGACGTCGGAGGTCTTTCTCCGGAGTCTGTGTTGGCCGTTGGAGCCACTGGGTTTTTCCAATCAACTGACCCACAGGGCGGGTGGGGTTTCCATGGGTTCTGGACTTAACAAAGCCCTTCGGAGACCCAGCTGAGTTCGTAGTTTATTTAAGCAGGCAGTTCGTCTGAATGTTGCTGTCCTCTTCTTTCAGTGTTTTTAAGTTTTGCCTCGAGAACAAAGACACTGATTCTGAGGCTTAGGTGGTGACGCCTGGTGTCTGTCTTTGACAACACAAAAATAATACACTTGCCCCTCCACCACACACCACTGAGCAGTGACGAGTGTCTTCCTTGTGGCAGGAATTGTTGATCACGTGAACGGGTAACAGAGGGGCAAAGGTTAAGAAGCAACGGTCAACATAACAGAAAAACAGATTCCGACCAACTGCTTGTTGTCTGCTCTCTCGGTGGCCAAAGGAGCAACGACCGAAGGATGCTCGGCTCCAGCCCAGTCGTGACCTTGACCTCTAGGGTCACAATCCCTGAACCTCACAGAGCAACTGACCTGAGACTGTGGACAGTTATCGTCTTTCTGTGCAACTGAGCAGCAGTCGGCGGACAACTGCACTGAGCCTAATAAGAAGGGCCTCTCTTAGATGGGTCAGTTTAGAAGAAAACTGTCTGTGTGTGTGTGTGTGTCTGTGTGTGTGTGTGTCTTGGTATCTGACAGTCTGTGTAAAAAAGACAATGATACAGAGGGAGATTGGTTTTGGCAGTAGGTTCTCGTCTGTGTATAGGAACAATCGATTGTCTGACAAAAGGAGTTTAGCTTTTGTTTGGAAGAGACCGACTGATAGATTTGATCGTACAATCAAAAGACGGCGTCTGATCCGATCCTGCAACATTGATGATTATGTTGGATCGTTTGAGAACCGATGGATTGTTCAACAGGACCTAATATTTATTTCTCCTATTTATGCTCCGATGTTTGAACGATAATCTTACGAACAGACTTGGAATTCGGTTACCTCGGAATTCTATTCGGTTTTCATTTTGTCTTCTTGTTGTTGTTATTATTATTATTGGTTGCAAAACCGGTCAGCAACGCTTTCTTGTTGTCGGCATTTTTGGGGTGTCTTATTAATTGGTTAATTAATTAGTTAATTAATTAACAATTAATTTGTAAAGCTGGATCTTGGATAAACAGTTGTTTGAAGTTTAAAACAACAGTCTGTTTAAAGTTGTTGTTGGCTAGATTGGATTTTCAGATTAAAATTAGTTCAAAATTAATGTTTTCTTTGTTGATGAGAAAAAGCTGTCTGTCTGTGGGCTTGGTTAGAAAATACGAACAGAACGAGAGTATTATGGATGTTAATAGCCGTCCTGGAATCATAAATATTAATTAGTACAATAGACTAATAAATATTAATCAGATGTCTTAGTTCTAAGAAGGTCTTCAGCGGTTTTTATTGTCGGCTTCTTCTGTTTTTTCCTCGCATTTTATTTAGTTCGAATGTTATTTGCCCGTTAAGAGTAACAGTCATCGAAAACCTCTGAAGTGTGTTCTTTTCCTCAGCTTTCTCCTCCTCCTCCTCTTCTTCGTCTCCTTCCTCCTCCCGATCTGCGAGAGAGCGATGAGATGAAGGTGTGGCTGATAAAGTCATCCAAACAGGGCTTCCTGTAAGTTCATGGACCTGAATATTTGGCTCTAGCAGCGCTCGGGGTCTTCAAAAGGCTTCTTGGATTCTGTGCGGAGAGCGTTGCAGAAGATACCTTCCAGCTAAATACCAAAGATACTTCGGGAAAGACAGACAGACACGGAGACCATTGCATGCAGCTGGACGAGAGACACAGAGGGAGAAAGAGAGACACGGAGGGAGAGACATACACAGAGAGAGAGAGAGACGTTTTGCATGTCTCGTGGGCTTTTGAGCTAAGTCGGTTAAAGCGAAGTACATAAACTGTCTCTGGTCGAAAGAAAAAGCTGAGGCGTCGGCCACATTTATTTAAATGGTCGACTGAAATTCATGGCAACCACTTGTTGCCACCGCCTAATACTTACCACCTCGGTTACTCTCTCTCTCTCTCTCTCTCTCTCTCTCTCTCTCTCTCTCTCTCTCTCTCTCTCTCTCTCTCTCTCTCTCTCTCTCTCTCTCTCTCTGTCTCTCTCTCTCTCTCTCTCTCTCTCTCTCTCTCTGTCTCTGTCTCTCTCTCTCTCTCTCTTTCTACATATACGTATACATATATATATACACACACATTTATATATGTACACAAATACATATTTATACACAGTATCACGTGATCATGCATTACTTTGACCATATATGTATATATTTACATGTTGACCGACGTTTCATATGTTTTTGGCCTTGTATATTATGAACCAATCGGGCAATGGTTCTGGGTTGTTGAGTTTTGACTTTCGTTTTCTGTCTGTCTGTCTGTCTGTCTGTCTGTCTGGCGGATACACGTGTCACCTTTAAAACCGTGTCAGACGATAGTACATAATATTTTTGTCGGAACTTCACCTAACCTATTGAAACACCTGCTCTCCAAAGACGCAAACAAGCGACCTGTTTTATGAAGAGAGAGATAATATACCTACCGCTCTGGCTGTAAATACTTAGACCACAAAGTAGGTCAGTTAAAAGGTCAGTAGGTCGACGATAGATTGGTAGGCGCCACGAAATAATTAGAGGTTTGCAATCTTCATCACATGCTTAGCTATTCTACACGGCGGTCTATCGGTAACACGTTTGGTCATTGATCATGCGGTTACGGGTTCTAATCCGTGTAACGACCCTGGGCAAGTTGTTTGCGCACAGCGTGCCTCTGTCGGCAAGCAGCGTAATTTAGTACCGGCGTAAGCTGGGAAGTAAACGGCAAGTCCTGCGATGCGCTGGCCCTGTGTCCAGGACCTTGGCATTCTTCCACTGCCGGCTCAAGGGCCTAGAAAAGGAAATGAGCGCCTCCCCTACGTATCACTTAGTGGGATATGGGATACTTTACATCACGTGAAGTCGTGTCAAGTAAGACGTTACTCATGTGAGCTCAGATGGCGCCACTTTCCTGATTAGATTCTAATTAGCTCTACTGATTGAAGCGTCGTTGCCTTTGAAGTTGGGAGGTTGTTTTTCATTTACAATTTGTCCCCAAAGACAAAATCTTTTCTGATTAATGCCATCGTTTCTTTGATTTTCTTCTCTTGAATCTTTCGTTGGCAGAAAACCCCTCCTCCTAAGAAGAGAATTCTTTGGGAGAGGCCGTCAGAACAGCGTCCGAGGGGGGAAGACATAAGGGCGGAGGAAGGGAGGGTCAACTGAACAGGGGTGATCATTATACGATATAAAATAGAAGGGGATCGTTTATCATTTAGGATCAGCTGTTTTAAAAACTCACGAAGAGGATGAGAAGGAGTAAGAGAAAAAGGAGGGAAGGAAGTAAGGATGGAATGAAGGAAAGAAGGCGGGAAAAGGGAAGAAGGAAGGAAGACGGACTTGATAAAACGAAGAAGAAGCAGCAGTCACAGAGAAGAGGAAGAAAGAGGAGTGAATTCCGCGGATGATCGATTGTTCCAAGAAGCAAAGGCATCGTCGGCAGCCATAAAGTTGCTAGGAGGAGGAGGAGGAGACGGCAAGTCCTTGAAGTGTTAACATTCTCAGCCCATCAGCTGAGGACGGAACAGACAGACAGACAGACAGACAGACAGACAGACAGACAGACAGACAGACAGACAGACAGACAAAAGGAGGAAGAGATGGAAGGAGACAGAGTGGCACGTGTCGACGCCAGCCTTTAGTCGGCCTATCTCTAGACCTGTGATAAAGTTCAGCCGGATGAATGTAGGCCTATCTCAAGGCCTACACAGAAGTGTTTGGTTCGAAGGAGACCACTAGGTCTTCGTCCAGGCCTAATCTACAGTACATCGGCCAACAAGGCCTAAGTTGTCAGCCAGATCGACTTAGGCTGAGTCTGGACTACGATGATCTAAAGTCCAGTGGTCTAGAAACAACATCGTCACAAGCATCATCTCATCACCATCGTCATCTGCAGCAGCAGCAGCTCATCTCAGAGGCACCCACCACCATCCGCCCCACCTCTCCCGCACCCACCACCCACCACTGTGGGTGAACGCGCTATCGGAAAGTGCATCAAAGTGACATAGGCATTTTCTTAGTCAGACAGGCTTCAAAGGAACTCGTGTCACGTGACTCTGGAGCCTGGAGAAAGGGTTTTTGTGTCTGGATGAGGACGAGTGAGAATGGAGGACGGAAGTGAGCGAACTGACCGCTTTATTGGTCAACTGTCCACCGAAAAATCGTACGTAAAAAAGAACGAACACGTGTCCAGTGCAATGGAACAAATACTGACTGAGGCGAGGCTGCAACATTGGGTGGCTGGGTAAATAACCTACAGCAGCCACTCAGCAGGCGTTCATCATCATCATCTTCGTCGTCGTCATCATCATCTGCGCTGCCGTTGCATGGACAGCGGGTGGGGGAAACTTAAGAGATGCGACGAACCCCTGGAGATCTTGATATCAGATAGAGGTCGTTGCGGAGGAGTTCCCGTGTTGTCCAGCAGCAGAGGTTCCATACCCCGTAGCACCTGCCTCTAACTGAGGTTGGCTCTAGATCCCTCTGGTACTGGAAGTTATTGGGGTTTCCGATGCCACACCCACCCGACCGCCGACAGGACCCTGACAGCCCCTTTCCACTTTTCCAGACGGGCAGACAGTCGATACTTTTTCTTGTTGTAGACGGCCAGCCAGCCCCCCAGACAGCCAGACAGACACGCAGACAGACAGACACACAGACAGACACACAGACAGACACACAGACAGACACACAGATAGACACACAGACAGACACACAGATAGACACACAGACAGACCTGCTTTCGTGACTCGAGACTTGTAATAGGCGGGGAAGAAAAGAGGGAGAAAAGGAGGGAGGGCGAGGACCAATCGTAAAACTCAAAGCAGCGCAGCACCGGAGTCTGATCGCTGCGCTTGCCGTCGCCATGGCAACAATTGTCGTTTAACGACGTCTGTCTTACTGCAGACAATGACGACAGGCGTCGCTTCTGTTCAAGGACACTCCCTCCCTCCCTCCCCGTCCCACTCTCCCCTCCCGCGTTGGCTCCGCTAGACGGCGTAACCGAGCGGTCGATCGCTAGGCGGCGACACTAGAGTCGATACTGAAATTTTAATAGGAGAGCGAAGGTGGCGCCGAGACGAGGCAGAGACCACCAAGAGGGAGGAGGAAGACGACGACGACGAGGAGGAGCAGGCAGACAACGTCGAGGAAGAGGAGCAGGAGGAGGGGCGAGGCCATCAACAGCAGCGAACGAACGCCATTGCTAATTACGTAACACGGCTTTTATTAGCCTGACTTGAGGCATGACATCGATGTAGCTACGTTGCTAAGAATAGAACCCATCTCCAATTAACGCCAGCATAATACATATTAGAGCCGGCGGCATTGTCAGATCTTGTCTCTGTTGTGTCTTTGTTCAACTGGGCCTCGCGTCATCACATGTGTGCTGTCTATCTATGGAAAGGCGCTAAATAAAAACAGGTCTTTTGGTTCCTGAATACCTCGATAGAGGTCGCTAGAAGAGCATCAGCAGCCCCCCCCCCCCCCCCGTTCATTTAAAGTGGATCAATCTAAGACAGTTAATATACATAAAAATAATTTCCCTCTGGCCACCTTTTCACCTTGGCTATGACCTCGCCTCAAAGGTCGCCCACACACTCGATTATTTAATATTATGTGCAATATTTCAACTAACGACACCTAGCGACCAAATCTTCTCAATTGAGTGAGTAAGATCTAGAGCTGTCATTTGTAGAGAGTGAAGGCAACTAAGGACAGCAGCTCAAGCCATTGTTTCAGGGACGCCTGCCTATCGGCCTATGTCGCCCCATTTACCCGTCGAGGCGCATTAGAAAAACATGTTCAAAATGTTCATAATTGGATGTGATGATCAAATCGAGGGAGACTTCTCCAATCTATCGATCGAACTTCAGTTCAATTAAACAGTTGGCAACGAAATGATTTGATAACAATACGTGACATCCATTAGGCGATAATATACTTATAAACGGAAACTCTAGCTAATTATAGCAACCATTACATCATTTTCGCTTGTTATCAGACGTGATTTCTTTGCAAGTCACAGACTTGTAACGAAAACCCTTTTCGTTTTCGAAATCGGTCGAAGACCCCGGTAAAAATGAACACGTAAACAAAAGACAATTTTACGCCAAAACACACACGCACACACACACACACACACACACACACACACACACACGTATCGTCGATTAATGCGGCGACGAATCTAAAGTATTGGACTTTGTGCCAATTCATACGTCTAAGCTGAGGGGAGGGAACTGGTGGGAGGGACTAAGTCGTAAATAAGTCTGAAAATATTAGTGGAAGAGAAAGGTAAAGGACTTCTTCACTCGATGATGAATTCAGTGCAAACTGTTTAGGTTCGAGAAAAGGCAGTTCGTTTGAGAAAGGCATAAACATTCACCATTGGATCTTGACCTGGAACCGAACACTTTTGTCTATTGTATTTGTTTTGACTGAGTGCCTCTGAATGAGCTGGTCCCCGTGACATGGCCTTCGTTGGGCGCTGTAGAAATCTCGGGATTACGATTACGATTACGATTAATTGTTTTAGAAATGAAGAAAGGTTGAAGACGGTTTTAAAGAACGCAGTTTTTTTGTTTCATGGGCGATCAAAGACGACTGCGCCATCTACCGAATCCCAACGAAGAGACGCAGAACACAGACTCATCGGATGGAAGTCTAAAAGCGTAATCGTAATCGTAATCCCGAGATTTCTACATCGCCCAACGAAAGCCACGTCACGGGGACCAGCTCATTCACAGGCGCTCAGTCAAAACAAAATCGATAGACAACAGGGTTCGTTTCCAAGTCAAGATCCAAGAGTGAGGCAGAGAGACAGCGTGGCAGCTACGGGGGTGGTGGTGTTTGGGATTGGAGCGGAAAGAGGGATAAGAGGAAGAAGGGGAGAAGGAAGAAGCAGAGTGTAGATGTTTTTCTGTAGCGACCGTATGGCCTCGACCCTCCCTGCTCATCTGTCAGTGAATTAATCGGGTGCTCTAAGGACTCACGTCGTTTGGGTTAAGTGACCTTCAAAGACACACACACTGCCAAACAACCGTCTTAGCAACGACAGCTACGGATCTATGCGACAGAACGCAATGATATACAACTACTTGTTTATTTATTTAGCGCCGTTCTAAGGTTCGCGAAAGGCGCTAAATGAATATCCATAACAGAGAGGCGTTGCATCTGTGCCAAGGACACGCGAAGTTTCCAATGCAATATGCATATGCCACACACACACACACACACACGCACGCTCGCTCGCACGCACACACGCACACACACACGCACACACGCACACACACACGCACACACGCACACACACACGCACACACACACGCACACACACACGCACGCACGCACGCTCGCTCGCTCGCTCGCACGCACACACGCACACACACACGCACACACGCACACACACACGCACACACACACGCACACACACACGCACGCACGCACGCTCGCTCGCTCGCTCGCACGCACACACGCGCACACACACACACACACGCACACAAAGCTTTAGTGTAGTAATATATCAATGAACGCATACTTCTCGTCTATTGTCTCTCTCCTAGTGCTTAAGCAACACGGCGTAGGCACACTCCTCCTGAGAAGAAGAAGGAGGAGGAGGAAGAAGAGGAGGAGGAGGAGGAGGAGGAGGACAACAAGCGATCATCGGCTGATCGGTTGTTTGTTTATCTTACTCTTCAGTCGTGTATCACGTGTGAGAGCGATGATAGTTCCCGCGTCGTAAGCCCTGCGGTCTTTCGTAGGCCTCGCTTGTAGCTCCGTCTTATCCATCACGTCTGGAGCTGAACAAAATAGGCCTTGATGCTGTGGATCTGATTTACGAAGTTTTTTGGACTGAAGAGCTCTGCCAACAGATCTCAACAACTTCCTAGCGATGTCGCTCCATTCAAACAAACCGTCATTCAGCCGCAGGCGCCCAACACAAGTGGCTACAACATCCAGGCATGAAAATGTAAATGTGCACTTTTTTCTATAGCGTCCGTTTGACCTCGACCCTGCTCATTTGTCAATGAATTAATCGGGTGAGATCCTTCACCACCGCAGGAATGTTTTCAGTTTTGAGTGGAAGACCTGCGCAGAGATAGCAAGGGGTGAAATGGTGGTGAGTTAGTAGGATGGGTCAGATTACTGTCGTAATTTTGGCGGGAGTTTTCCAGAGGGGTGGATCAGCTATGGCCTTGGAGCGATTTCCAAATTTTAAGGATGGGGTGACGGGAGGGCGAAGAAATGTTAGCACAGAAAAGCAGCGGATTGAACGGAGTGGTTGGATTGCAACTAACCGACAAAGATAGGAAGGTTGGGAGGATTTAATTGTGTTGTAGTAAATGATTGGACTTTGTGCTCAGTTCGTTCGGGTTTTTAAGCCAGTGAGGTGATCCCAAACATCACCCACCGTAGCTGCCACGCTGTCTCTCTGCCTGACTTGGATCTTGACCTGGAACCGAACGCGTTTACCTATCAATTTTGTTTTGACCGAGCGCGCATGATGTGGCTTTCGTTGTGAGCTGTAGAAATCTCGGGATTACGATTTCGATTCTAGAACTGGAGTGATGTGATGGTGTTTGAGGCTTTGGTGATACACGAGAATTCCCAAAGATCGTTCAACTAAGGAAGCACGAACAGGGGAACAGTGTCACTACCATTTGTCGTTGCTATAAATGCATGGGTAGCAAGGTCCGTACACGGGGATTAAATGCCGTGGCATCCATTCAAAGGGGCAGCGGTGATGGAGGATCTCACCCGATTAATTCATTGAAGAATGAGCAGGGTCAATGAGGCCATATGGTCGCTGTAGAAAAACATGCACATTTACACTTGCATTTACTATGGCAAGGCTGCAGCAGAAGCAGAAATACCAGCTGATATCAGTGGTACGTGCTGCTGCTGCTGCTGCTGCTGATAGCGACCACGATGATGATGACAACGACGCGGTGGGTCAACTGGTGAAACGGATACAGTGAACACAGTAATTTACAGATGTACTTACTTATTTGCGACGGGCAGTGAAGGGTGCGTTCCGTTACTGCTCTGAACATGGTTCGGGCTTGACTCGAAGTACACTCGGTTCGACATGGAACAAGAACATGTAAAACAGGCGTTGTCGTCGTTTGACATCATCATCGTCGTCGCCGTCAATACCACAATCATCATCACCACTATGGTGAGCATCTTTGATTAGGTCACCACACTTGTCAGTGTTAGACTGAAAGTAACCTACTCCGAGTAATGTAAATGCAAATCTCCAAAATATCTCAGCGCCACACAAAAGCCTCGTCAGGGAGACCAGCTTACACACCAGCGCTATATAAAATCAGGTCCGCAAGAGCCAAGTTATTTGGTTTTCCTCACCAGATCCGTGATCCTCGTCCAGCCTGAGGTAGCATAGTAAACAAAGTCTTAGAAGGAGGCACAGAGTTCGTTACAGGATAAAACTGGCATATAAAAGTAAATAAATTTAAAGGAAGCTATTACAATTTATCCATATATCCATATACATACATCTTTTCCCACGTATTAAATAATTTTGCTCAATTTTCATGGCTTCAGTGAGCCAACATGGACATGTGTTGACACGTATCCATGATGCAGATTAAGAAGTAAATGAAAAATACAAGACATGTCACAATTGCCAATAAGCCGATTTTTACACTGGCAAAAAATTTAACATTACGGTGCGGAGGGGCATAGTGTTGGACCTAGTAATCCGTTCCCAGCATAAACAGATTTAAACCAGCGCGTGCGCATTTTGCGCTCTCTTCTTGCTCTTGTTCTTCGTCGACACCGAGTATACTCCGAGTAAAGCCCGAGCCACGCTCCGAGCAGAAGTGGAACGCGCCCCAGAATCTCGCGCAAACTATCGCAAAATAGGCCGTGCGCATGCGCATTGTGTGGCCACGTCGAACCGATGACGGTGTTGTCGATAGAAAGATGGTTGGTATTTTAGCTTGTACGCGAATCTGTTGAATTATTCTTAGATAATTCGCCAATAATTTGGCTATCGGGAGTTTAGATGAGGAAATGGCTTTGCTGCTAATTGTGCCAGTTGTCCTAACCTGCGATTGCGTCTGTTTTGGAGAAAGGCAAGACGCCATGTCAGTTTCCGGCAGAATGTACTGTGAATCTCTTAGAATTCTCAGTGCCACACAAAAAAAAGCTTAGTCGCAGGGACCAACTTATCGCCTGGTCGTCATTTTGCATTGATGGGGTTATAGTTAAAATGTGCCCACCCCATTTGCCCCGTAAAGAGTAACCCAGCTAATAAGTCATCATGTAGGGCAGGCTGCCATTCAGTCTCCAGCAACCGGAATATAAAAAAATTATGCACAAACTGCAGAAAGTTTGTTGATTTGTGTAGTCGTTTTGCCAGCTTCTTTTTAAAGCTGCCCAAACATTCCACTGAATTGCAGTTGTTCTTAAACTTGTATGCATACTAAATTCTTTCCTGCTTACAATTTGAATTTTAGCCGTTACGATTGGATATAAAGAGGAAATTGTCAGCACGGTCCGACCGTGTCAAATGTTCGGATCTTCATCCGTCGGAGCCATGGATGCTCGTGAGTCTGTACAACGGAAATGTCCACATCTGGAACCACGAGTCCCAGGTAGGTCCCTCTCGGCGTGAAGTTATCTAGCAGCGCAGCAATAGCATTTTATGAATAATTTTGCTCAATTTTCATGGCTTCAGTGAGCCAACAGGGACATGTGTTGATACGTATCAAAGTCCAGTCTAATCTAATCTTATGACTTCTGTAGTGCTATTATCATAATGCCCAAGGCATCAATCGATGGTTGCTTCAAGTGAAAGCGTAGTCAGAATCGTAATCCGTTGGAGAAAACAGGAGAAACCAGTCTCTTGATGTCTGAACTTCTAGATGGCAATAATTTTGACTTTATTTTGTCTTCATCAGTTTCTTTTTCTGACTTTTTCCCCTGGTCCATTGTTACGAGCAGTGCAGGAATCCTTCTGGGATATTTGCCCCAAA
The DNA here is from genome assembly GCA_964023275.1 of Norana najaformis. Classification (NCBI taxonomy): domain Eukaryota; kingdom Metazoa; phylum Annelida; class Clitellata; order Crassiclitellata; family Hormogastridae; genus Norana; species Norana najaformis. Next base: position 20,281,463 of record OZ029928.1, read on the forward strand.
TTATCTGTTCTTACAACTGAGGCATAAATTTGTCTAAAGAATTAAGTTTTCGTAATTTTGTGTTAACGTTTTAGCAACTGATAAAGTCGTTTGAGGTGTGCGACCTGCCAGTTCGAGCGGCCAAGTTCGTTCCGCGCAAGAACTGGGTCATCACAGGATCCGTAAGTTGACATCTGCTGCCATCTGGTTGATAATTCTATCACTCACACATGAGAACTTTGACCGATTCATGCAATTGGCATTTGGCGAAATTTTGATGTTCTTACTTGTGATTCACCATTGGTCCAATGGCTCCTTGGAATTAGCATTACTATTATAATTAAATTTTTAATGAATAATGAGCCTTTGTTTTCTTACAAAGCATGTTTTTCGTTTGCACAGGATGACATGCACGTACGAGTCTACAATTACAATACGCTCGAGCGAGTTCATCAGTACGAGGCGCACTCGGATTATCTGCGCTCGATTGCTGTTCATCCAACTCAAACATTCATCCTTACAAGCAGTGGTAGGTTGTTGCGTCATTCCACTTCTCTGCCGTTCAACTGTTATGTTGGTCCTGATGTGGGAGAAGTTTGATTTTGTGTTTATGCCTTGAGAATTATGATAATGGTGCTGTAGAAGTCGTTGGATAAGACTAGAGACTCCATTTAGGACCCCTATGAGATATGTCGGACAGCATTTCCTTACGTAAGATTGGACCGTGGTGATCTGTTGCAGACGATATGCTGATCAAGCTGTGGGATTGGGAGAAGAAATGGACGTGTACTCAGGTATTTGAGGGTCACACGCACTACGTGATGCAGATCGTCATCAACCCCAAGGACAACAACACCTTCGCCAGTGCCTCCCTCGACAGGACGATCAAGGTATGATCATATCATCAAGGTATGAGCCAGGTATCATCAAGGTATGAGCCAGGTACAGCAAGACTTTCGTGGGATTGATGCATGAGCGAATGATGCTTCTGCTTTCTTGTCTCGTTAAGAGCAGATCCATTTGTAGTACCTTTGAGTTATTCGTAAAAAGGTACTATATAAGGCGGTTAGTAAGAAACGGTGAAGGTGCTGGTTGTAGGATTAATGATGAAAATGATGCCACTGCTGCTGTTTTCCTGCATCTGCTTCTGCTGCTGCTGCTGTTTACTGAGAAATGAAGTGTGGATTATTATTTCTGCATTTAGTAAGCTCCACTTTCTAATGATTAAGCATCAATCGATGGCGCCGAGCAACTGAGTGAAGGAATTGGTTAAAGTCCCTACACAGTACGTCTGAGAGGAGGAGGATTTGAACCTGTACTCTTTGCGTTACAAGCCGAGCGCTGGTATCGAATCAGCTACTGTGGATGGTGGGTCACTGTGGCTTTAGATCATGAAGTAAATGGTGGTGGAGGGTTAAATGTAGTCTATGGAGATGATGCGCGTCTTTGGTTTCTTTGCAAATGTCTTGTGTTGCTGTGGATTGGATAACGGTTGAGTTGATTTCTCTACTTGCAGGTCTGGAACCTGGGATCGAGTTCTCCTAACTTCACCCTCGAGGGTCACGAGAAGGGCGTCAACTGCATCGACTACTATCATGGCGGAGACAAACCCTATCTCATCTCAGGAGCCGATGATCGTCTCGTCAAGATCTGGGATTACCAGGTGCGTCCGTCCATCCGTCCCTCCCTCCTTCCTCCGGTTTCTTTGATCCGATTAGTAGACGGGAGGCTGTTCAGCTCCTGGAACTGCCATTGTGCTGAGGAATTTTCTCTCCATAATTTGTAACAGTCTTTTCCCTCTCAGTTCAGAGACAATATCTAGCACCAACAGATCTCTCTATTCCTGAGATGTTCAACTATTCGGATCTCACGTAAACATGTGTTGCATCACACAGTTGCAATTTTTTGACTGAGTTGATTTGCGGTTAAGTATTATTGAAAGTTGAGTGTAGAAGTTGAGGGATTTGTCTTAGCAGTCTGAGGCAGACTACGATAAAATAGGTTGCTTGTGATTTTGATGTTGGATGGAAAGAGTGGTGTGTTTAGAATGTAGGTTTTGAGGAAGCTGATTGTTGTCGCTGTAGAACAAGACGTGTGTTCAGACGCTGGAGGGCCATGCACAGAATATTTCCTGCGTTGCATTTCACCCAGAACTTCCGATCATTCTCACTGGATCAGAAGATGGTAGGTGGGCGTGTAGTCGAGTTCCAGCTAGGAGTTTTTCAGCAGATGAGTCAGTCGGTGGTTGTTAATGAATTGTAACGTTTCTCGGCAGAAAATGAAAAGACGATTCATTCCTATTTCATCTGTGAAAACTGTTAACAATAGTAAAGAGTTTCCTGGGCTCATCTTGAGTCCCAAAACCAATGACGTATGGCTGTCAAGATGATGCTTGTATCTGGTGCTGCTCTTAAAATCGACCTTGATTTAAAACAATAGCAATAACTAATTAATCATAATAATAAATTAACATTATTATTTATAATTATTAGTAAAGTATCTCAAATCGCACAAACGAGACGTAGGGAAGGCACTCATTTCCGTTTCTTTAGGCCCTTGAACCGGAAGTGGACAAATCACAAGGTCCTGGACACAAGACACAGGGGGCAGTGCATCACAAGACTTGAATTCGGTCCATAGTATTTGTTGTTTGTTGTGGGATTTAGGGACGGTGCGCATCTGGCACGCAAACACCTATCGCCTGGAGAGTACGCTGAACTACGGCCTTGAGAGAGTCTGGTCCATTTCCTGCCTCAAAGGATCAAACAACATCGCCCTCGGCTATGACGAGGGAAGCATCATGATCAAGGTAAGGGGCGAAAGGGGCTTTGAAGTTTGAAGGGGCGAAACGGAGGAGAAGGAGAAGACAGGTGGTTGCGGTGGGGTAGTAGCAAAGGTAGATGATGGGGTCTGTTCCACGGGGATGAATGCTATTGTGAAATTTGTATCACAGTTTCACAGCCGTGTGATGCCTCGGCAAAGCTAGTCAGGTGATGGTGGTGATGATGATGAGGGAGTTGATGATAATGAGGGTGAAGATGATGATAATTTTATTTTGATTGCTTGACAATTGAAAGGTGGAATTGAAACGAAGTGGAGTAACAACTGCCATTCCCGTCTTCCTATTGAAGATGTAATTGAAGGATTTGACTGTCATTTGGCAAAGTACTACTCCTTGTGGAATGCTGAGGTTAAGTTGCTGATGAGATGGATGATGTTGTCATTTGCAGCTGGGACGGGAGGAGCCGGCGATGTCGATGGATTCAAGCGGTAAGATCATCTGGGCAAAGCACTCAGAGATCCAGCAGGCTAACATCAAGGCCCTTGCTGACCAGGAGATCAAGGACGGAGAGAGACTGTCGCTCGCTGTCAAGGACATGGGCAGCTGTGAGATCTACCCACAAGCCATTGCACACAACCCCAACGGGAGGTACGTAAGATTTCTGTTGCGGACGATGTCTGGGTTCTCTTTGGCCTTTTCAGTCACCTCCTCATTGTAACGCTGGAACATTCTTGTATTTGAGGAAGATTTAATCTGAATTAATGTCACGGGACTTGTCTTTCCTTTGTGATTTGCGAGTTAAACGACCCTTGGTGGCCTTAAGAGATACCGATATCTGTACTGTAGTGTGTGTGTGTGTGTTTGTGTGGGTGATAGATTCGTGGTGGTCTGTGGTGATGGAGAGTACATCATCTACACTGCCATGGCCCTGCGCAACAAAAGCTTCGGCCAGGCGCAGGAGTTCGTCTGGGCTCACGACTCGTCAACCTACGCCATTCGAGAGAGCAGCAACGTCCTGCAGATCTTCAAGAACTTCAAAGAACAGAAATCGTTTAAGCCGGATTTTGGTGCCGAAGGTCAGACTTCGACCGATTTACTATCGCTTGCAAACAGACTTTTTTTCTCATCTGCTCATGATTACATTTAAGATGAGCTAATCGATTTTTCGTTAGCAACTCTAAGACTTGTGTTGTTATTCTGTGTTTTTACTAATACTAACATTTGCGAGTATTTTCTTTTATTGTGAGTATTTATTAAGAGCAAGTGGATGAAATTGGTGTCCAATGGGTGTTGGTGTTGTACCTGGTGTCTGGTTTGTCTGACCTATCGGAATTCAACCGAGCTTCTGCAACGGATTATGATTTTGATTGCGATTTTGACTTGAAGCTACCATTGACTGATACCTTGGGCATTATGATAAAGGCGCCATAGAAGTCATTAGAATAGATAACATTGTGCCATGGTTGATGGATTTGCTGGTCGTTTGCAGGCATCTATGGCGGCTTCCTTCTCGGTGTGCGATCAGTGAGTGGTCTGACGTTTTACGACTGGGAGAACAGTACGCTTATTCGTCGAATTGAAATCACACCTAAACTGGTGAGTAAGAACTTCACAGCTAATCCAGCAAAAATAACTGAACTGAGTGAGTAACATTCGTAAGTAACATCTGCACGGGGGACAGTTGGTCAATGATCACGCAGTTACGGGTTCTACTCCGTGTAACGACCCTGGGCAAGTTGTTTGCGTACGCTGTGCCTCTGTCACCAAGCAGTAGAATTTGGTACCGGCGTAAGCTGGGAAGTACACGGCAAGTCCTGTGATGCACTGGCCCCGTGTCCAGGACCTTGGGATTCGTCCATTGTGGGCTCAAGGGCTTAAAGAAAAGGAGATGAGTGCCTCCCCTACATCGCACTTTATGGGATACTTTATGTTTTTACTTTAACACTTTTTGCCCATGGCTACCTGTTGGGTCTAGATTAAGGGACTGCTAGAAATGCTCTGTTAAGTTGGTTCTTGGTGATTTCTTGCAGATATTTTGGAACGACAGTGGCGAGTTGCTGTGCATAGCGACCGAAGAGTCGTTCTTCATCCTGAAATACAATGCAGAAGCGATTGAAAAGGCCAAAGAGAAGCCAGATGTTGTCACCGAAGACGGAATAGAGGAGGCGTTTGATGTTAGTGCCTATCTCTCTGTCTGTCTCTCTGTCTGTCTCTCTGTCTGTCTTGGTTGATGTCTAGAGTTGTGTTGCTCGATTCCGGAATTTTCAGATTCTGAGTTGTTGCTTGTGATGAAGATGATGATAAAGTAAACATTTGAATGGTTACGATGATTATGGTGGTTAGGATGATGATAATGATTATTGATGATTATGGGACAATCATAAGGGTTTTGGTGATGATGATGTTGACAATGATGATGATTTTCTGTGGCAGGTGGTTGGTGAGATTCCAGAAATGGTTCGCACAGGGTGTTGGGTCGGCGATTGTTTCATCTACACGAACAGCGTCAATCGGCTGAATTACTACATTGGAGGCGAGATCGTCACAGTTTCTCACCTAGATAGGTATTGTGTCTCACCTTGACAGGCATTTTACTGCACCTGGACAGGTATTATGCCCCAAGTGTTAGACTTGGCCAGGGCAGGGGCTTTGCCTACAGGTCTTTTAATGTCTTCCTTCTAGTTTTCCCTTCAGCTGATGTGTGTATGTTTATGCTTCTGTGTACCTGCTTGAAGTCACTGAGTAAATCCACGATTCAGAATCAGATAGGACTACGAACACTTGTGATTAGTTTCCGTTAGGGCATATGAACGAGCGTGTTTTGCTGATGGTTGTAGGGTGATGTACCTGCTTGGTTACATTCCGAAGGACAACCGCATCTATTTGGGCGACAAGGAGTTGAACGTCGTCAGCTATGCTCTGCTGCTGTCGGTGCTCGAGTATCAGACGGCCGTCATGAGACGAGACTTTGAAACGGCCGACAAGGTGCTTCCGACCGTTCCGAGAGAACAGAGAACGCGAGTGGCACACTTCCTTGAGAAGCAGGTGAGCAGTGCGGTGACGGGCAACGCTCGCTACACATGGGGCCGAAAAACCAGATGGGTTGGGTTGGGAAGGACAATGAATAGAGTGGATCAGAGAAACCATGTGTAGAATGGGGTTTAGTCTCTTTGAAACTGATACTTCTGTTTCTGTTTGCTCGACGGCCTTTTTAAGGCTGACGTCATTTGCACAGTGTTTAGAGTCTTAGTCAGGTTGTTTTTGATTGATCTCATTTCATTACAAACACGTGAAGCATCCACCAACAATCACTTAAGCCTTGATGATGATGATTGTTTTTGATTGAAAGATGAGTGTTTACCTTAGCTTTACAGAAGTTGGATTAAGTTGGTAGAGGGTGTTTGCTGTTGACAGGGATTTAAGTCGCAGGCGATGGCTGTGACCTGTGACCCAGAGCATAAGTTTGATCTGGCACTTCAACTGGGAGACCTTAAGATCGCCTACCAGTTGGCCAAGGAAGCTGAGGTATGTCGACCTGGTTCTTGTCTTATGGCTGCCACAGTTGCGTCTGAGCTTATCTTGAACATACCTTCATACATAACATAGGTTCAGCTTTAAAGGTAAATTTAAGCAGTTTGTTTTGAATTGATAAATAATTTAATGAGCAATTTTAATGATGAATTTACCAGATGTTTCTACAATAATTTAAAGTCGGTGATGTCTATAAGTGGATTTGGGAATGGTTTCAGTTTGGGCTGCTTCATCAGTTGGCCTTAGAAGCAATTCACATTCATGGCAGACGCATTGACAGGAGGCAGATGCGGACCTTAATCCTCGCAGCAGTTCAGTGCTATTAGCAGTTGCTACTAGCAGTTGCTGTTACTGGCTGTTGCAGTGTGACTGTAGCAGTGTTGTCTTGTTGCAGTCTGAACAGAAGTGGAAGCAGTTGGCTGAGCTGGCCACATCCAAGTGTGAGTTTCAGTTGGCACAGGAGTGTCTGCACGAGGCGCAGGACTTTGGCAGTTTGCTTCTGCTGGCCAGTTCGGCTGGCAACGCTAGCATGGTCGGTCGGTTGGGGGAGACAGCGGAGAAGGCCGGCCAGAACAACGTTGCTTTCCTCTCCTACTTTGTCCTTGGAAAGTAAGCAAAGTCTCTGTTTTTGGGAAGACTGCGGTTGTAGAGGGTCGTTGTCTTACATGTAAATGCAACCTTAGTTAATCTCACATGTACAGAGGACTGCTTTGTTATGACTTGCAAGTGGAAACCCGTAAGACGAGATGACCAGATCTTATGTTGTCTGTCAGTGAGAGCTTTCAGCTGGCAACAAAATTCTGTGTATGTGTTGTAAGATGTGGTGTGTTGTGCACAGTTGACTCAAATGCCCTGACTTATAAGATGCCCTGACCTATAAAATGCCCTGACCTATAAGATGTCCTGACCTATAAGATATAGAAGCAGCAGGTGGCTTTGGTCTGTGTCGTAATGGATGCATAATCAGTGCTTTGAAAAATGCAACGTTTGGCTGGACGACGGCTGCCAAACTCTAAACTGCAAGATGCATGTGTCTGGAATCTGTTGGTTTAGGATGTGCGTGACGCTTTGTAAGAGGCGCAGGGAGCAGTGATGATGGGTGTTTGTTGTAGGCTGGAAGAGTGCTTGGAGCTACTGATCAACACTGGACGAATGCCAGAAGCCGCATTCTTCGCAAGGACCTACATGCCAAGCCAAATCTCAAAGTATGTGTCAAGTTGTTGAACAACTTCATCATCATCATCAATAACTGTGGGCTCAATGCCCGTAGGTGTCTGATGCCCGTTTCACAATGTGTCTCCACTCGATTCTGTTCTGAGCCGCATGTCCCAGTCTCTGCAAGTCCGCCCCACACCACTCCTCAATGTCATCCACCCACTCTCGATGTGGTCTGCCTCTTTTGTTCGTACCTTCCATAATTCCAAACATCAGAGTCTTAATATTTCTGTCATCCTTCATTCTACAGATATGTCCAAACAATCCAAGTTTTCGCTGAATAACCTTCTGCAGTAGATTCTCGGTTATAGCCACTCTTTCGTTAACCTCTTCATTCCTAATCTTCTGAGTCCATCCGATCCTTAAGATTTTTCTGTAACATTTTCTCTCAAATGCCAAGACTCTCCGTCGTGAGTCTTTTGTCAGGACCCATGTCTCACATCCATACATCATGGTGCTAAATACACATGTCTTTAATACCTCCAGTTTTGTTTTCATGCTGATTGCTCTGCTCTTCCAAGTTTTATCCATTGCTTTCAACACTGCTATTCCCCTCGCTATTCGTATCTTTATTTCACTTTTGCAATCTAGGTCATATGTCATATGTCATAACAACTTGCACTGCTGTTAATTGAAAGATAGTGCTTTAAATGAACTGCTTTGCATTGAATTGCTGGCAAGTGGGATTCTTTGCAAATTATTAGTTTAAGAATTGTAACTGACAGTAATTCTGCTTTGATGTAGTCACTGTTGTCATATTTGAGGTTGTTTCCTTCGAGATGATTCATTCGATCGCTTTGCAAACTTTGACTGATGACTTCGTATAACAGCAGTATAGAAGTCTCTTCGGTTTAGGTAGCTTCTTTTTTTCGTGTGTCACAGTGTGCTTACTTGTTGTGGTTAGGGTGGTTGGTTTGTGGCGCGAGTCGCTGTCAAAGAAGAACGCCAAAGCAGCACAGTCGCTGGCCGATCCGACGGAGTATGAGAACCTCTTTCCAGGACTCGCAGACGCTTTTAAGACGGAACAGTTCCTGTCCGATCAAAGACGTGACGTCATTCCAGCTGCCAAGTTCTCCAACGTACAGGTATGCATTGTCATCTGTTGAGTCCAGAATAAAGTAATTCTGTCATTAATGCTTCATGGTCGATTTAGGCGTCTGTTTACCCCAAAGGACACAAGTTCAAGTCCTGGGCGTTTTTTGCTGGGTCAGAAGTTTACTGAGGGTTTTTTAACCCTAACCGTTGACGTGATGATTGATTTTATTTGTAGCCGAATCACGAGAGACAGCCGGTGCTGGAGATGAAGGAGGCAGAAGAGAGCGGGGAATTCACGTACATAGCTGGCCTGAAGTCTGCTGCTGCAGCTGAAGTTACGAATGAGGAAGGTCCACTTTCTCCGCCTCCAACCCCTACATCCGTAAGTTGTATTCGCTTGACCAGCGTTTCTTGTTTTTGTTGTCCAGAGTGCGAATGGAGTTGTCTGTTAACCAGTGTGTTTTGTTATGGATTAATGTTATGGATTATGTTACGTTGTCTTGATCCAGTTCTAACCGTGACTTTCTCGTTTTCTTTTGAGGTAAACAAAGTCTGACTGAGACAGCCTTTACAAAGGGTCAGATTTTGCAGTCTAGCTAGGTAGGGTGATTGCAGACATTGCCTATGATGGAATCTCCTAAGGTTTTTGAATCTGATGACAAGAAATTTTGCAATCATGTGTTTGTCCTTGCCGTATAAGCTCTGTGATTAATAATCATGATAATAATCGTAATCATGATTTATCAAGTACAGTAAATGTCACTTGTTTTTCTGAGGCTTAGTTTAAATTATTCCAATGAGTACCAAGGAGTTGGCTTTGAGGAATCTGTAATTAGCTGAATTTCATTTTGTGAAGAGTTTAAATGTGTTGTTCTTGTGGTGACATTGAAGGAGACGAGCCATTTGCAGAAGCCGCCATTGCTAATGCCATCCTCTGTCACTCCAGCAACACCACCCGCTGCTGCTGCACCCGCTGCACCCACTCCACCAGCTGCTACTGCTGCTGCCAGTGCTCAGCCGCCTCAGCCAGCCGTGGAAACCGTGAAGCAGTCAACCGTGAAGACGCTGCCATCCAAGCTGGACGAGATGGAGCTGGATTTGGATATGGAAATAGAAAACATGAAGCTCGATGACAACATTTATCCCTTGGTAAGCAAGTGAGACTCGGTTGGATTGTGTCAGTTTCATGGGGGCAGGAGGAGGTATATTGGGGAGTGGTATATTGTGCCTTCAAGTACTGGTAGAGCTCTCAAAAGCCAGACTTCTTGTTTCCTGGATGTAGTCATTTAATTAGAGTAGGTGAGAAGACCTGTTCTAGGTTGATGAATTTAAAATGCCAGTAGGGCGTTGGTGGTGTTTGACCAGACGCCCAAAAGCGCATAATATTTTAATATAACTATTTTAACTGTGAAACACAGAATCAGACACAGAAGTCGAAATATAAGAGAATTGTGTAGCAAATTCCACACATGACGAACTAATTATCCAAATGAACGAGAAACAAAAACAACGGCCATCTTGGCCACCGGATACACAGCGAGTCCCCTGGTGGATCGGATGGAGTTGCAACTGGACAGGAGGCAGAAGAAAATCAAAAATCAGATTAGAAATCAGATAAAACTGTTGATGGGAATCTTTTTTTGAAATTAGGAAAAGAGTGAAATGTCATTTAGGATTGGTGAGAAGCACTTGTGAACACACGAGTAGTTTGAAAATGGTAAAACACGAGAACCAAGTGGCGGTTGGTCTAAGCATTTTGGTTGGTCTGTTGTTGATGATTGGCGATTGGTGTTGTTCTCTTGTAGGCAGCTGATATAAACTTGGACGATGATGTCGAAGACTGGGAGTAGCAGCTGGTGTAAGCCATGGAAGGTAGGTACCTGCATTTTCAGTTGCTATGACAACACGTGGTCATTACAGTCTAAGTGGCCAGCAGTTGATGGGGCCTTTTGTGTTAAGGGCTTTTGTCTTCATTTTTGGTGCAATCTTTCTTCTGCTCTGTTTATCTGGGTGTGTTTGAAAATGCTGCACAGCCATCACTTTAGACCCTGTTTCTTCTGATTTTCCTTATTGAAATGATCTGCATTGATGTCGTCTTGTAAGAGTAGAATATTTATAAATCCTGTGGTTTTTGTAGATTTTACACCTGCACTGAGGAGGAAGAACCAGTAAAGCTTGCGTGCGAATGGGAGACGTTGCTAACCAAAGTGGTCAAAGTGACTGACCGATTGGTCAGACTAAATGGACATTGATTGACTTCTGAAGAAATAAAACACTTCCTTCTGGAATTTGTAAATTTATGAATATTAGGTAGACGCCGTCTGGACGTTGGATCAGTCTGTCTTGTATCGATTGCCCCATTTTTGTTGGCCCTCGTATCATTTGCCCCGTTGTTTGTTGGGCCTTTCTCTTTGTCTCACTCTTTCTCCGTCTGTATCTCTTGTCTCCCTACGTCTGTTGATGGACGCTCACACGTGCTGCAACGTCCCCCTTTGAATTGGACATGTTGTTCTTGAATAGTAATTATAATTAAATGTTTCTGTTGTTGGGTGATTTAGGAATTTCGGACAGTCGTTGGGTCTGTAACTGTTGAAGGGGATTTGGAAGTGAAATAAACTTGAACCCCACAGTGGTCGTCTTTTCTGAGTAGAAACAATAAGATTTTGCAAACAAAAGGTAGAGAAAAATGACGGAAGCAGCGGCTGAAAAAATGTCCATAGACAAAGTGGCCTGATTATTAGCCACATGAGATGCCATGAACTTTTTCACATCTGGCTGTTCAATAATTTATATCCATTTTTACACAAAACATCCAAGCTAGTAGTTGTCCGTTTAAGTTAAATTGGATGGAAGAAAGGTGTATAAAATGATTGCACGGAAGTCCTGTTGGTTGGTCATTTTAGTGTGTATATGCATTTGAAAAATCCTATCAAAAGTCGATTGCAATGATGATACCTCGTGAATTGACCCTGAAGAAACTGAAATGTTGGCTGTACCTCAAACGACGACCTTACACTAACGTACCGATTCATGGTACAGCAGTTACATGGTGGTCTAATTGAGTAACGCTTAAAGAAACGGTCTCTGGAAGCGGCATTCCTTGGAAGAAAGCAATCAGTTCCAAGCAGAAAAATATGCTTTCATAGGTTCCAGAAGTCCGTAGCCATAGATCTCAGATGACTATGTGAAAAATGTTTTTGAAGCGTGAGGCAATCATTCGGTTAGTTCCAGTTGTGGAGGATTGCTTGGTGTGGCTTCCTTTTCCTTTAGATTTGTGCTTCTTGTCTTCTCAAGTTCTTCCATGCATCTCCGCATATAACTCCTTCCATCCCACATTTCCACCACCGCACTGCGCACAAAACTTGACAGAATGTCCACCCAATTGACGTACAGCAAACTAAGTTTCTGATTGGCGTGGATGGCAGACGAAGTCGTCGACTGAAGGTAACTCTTCAGGAAGCTGCGTCTTGTCTTCGCCTCCTGTAAACCCAGACGAAAAAGCAAAGCTTCAATGGAACAATGGCAGATGAAGAGATAAATGAATGACACCTGATGATCATCTCTGATCTTCAAATCTAATTTACAGAACATTCGGATCAACTGTCCTCAAAATCACGGCAGTTGCATCTGACTCAAAAAATCACATAAAAATTGGCAATGTGTTAAATTAATTTCGAGTTAAGTTAGACCTACTGGACTTATTGTGTAATGACTGACTGACCTGAGATTTCTGTCCCTGGTGACCGTCTGACTGGCCGTAGGTGAGGACTGCGCGTCCAACTGGTTCTACTTTGTCGATTGAAAAGGCTTTAAAGGCATCCGACTGAGTGCGCTGTTGTTTGGCCTTTTCCTCCACAAGCAACTGTTTCTTCCTAAACAGAAGGTATCCATTATCACAGTATAACTTGGTTTTATTATCAGCAGGTCTGAATCAGACAGGGGGAAAGGCAGAATTGGATCAAGTGCTGAGTGGATTCACTTTAAGACGATTCTACCCGAGGCGAGTCATGCCCCAACCAACGAGGTTAGACTCGCTTAAAAACTCCCTCCCACACACAGTGCACTATTTATCGCTTTCTGCTCGAATTGCCCTTTCCTTTAATCTGGAATTCGACCCAGCTTCTCTAACAGATTATGATCTTTGTGATTTCGTTTGAAGTGACTGTCAATTGATGCCTTGGGCATTATGATAACGGCGCTATGGAAGTCATTAGATTAGAAAGGACCTTAGTCAGTAGCAGAAGAAACCCACTTACTTGTCTCCAAGGAGTGACATCATCCTGGATTGCAGAAGATTCGAGGAGACTGTGTTCGCCAAGCAGCCAAAGTACTTCTCTGCTCCAACAATGTCGGACACACTCACCTGAAACAATCGCCACACCCAGTAACCAGATGAAAAGATCATGCATTCAAAGCAACTCTACAGCAAACGAGGAACTGCCACAGCCTCAAGTGCCTCAACGTCTGTGCTAGAAAATGTTTGGCCGTTCACTCTTTCCCATCAAAACCTGCTTTAAACGCCTTTAATCAGAGTAACTCAGTAACAACCTGACCTTCTTTAAAGAAACTTCATAACCTGACCTCCTTTAAAGAAACCTCATAACCTGACCTACTTTAAAGAAACCTCATAACCTGACCTCATTTATAGAAAACTTCATAACCTGATCTCCTTTAAAGAAACCTCGTTACCTGACCACCTCAACATAGCCTGATCTGCTTTGCAGAACCCCAACAAAATGGGTTAGGGTATAGTTTAAGGAGAGAGAGAGAAGAAAATGGCTGACCTCCTTGCCGTTGACTTTCTTGAGGCTGAAGTGTGCCAATCGAAAGATGACGTATGGTCGCCAGAGACTTAATTTGGTCACCGGATTTCCATCTGGTTCTATCACCAAGTTATCCAGGCGCCTTACGTTTGACAACGCGTTCAGCTGAGCAAACGACTGGATGTTCGTCGAACCAAAAACCAGCGTCTTGCAAAAGCAGCAAAACCATCCACTGATAAATGAACAAATCCTAACGAACTTCCGTCATGCAGTGCTGGCGTTTTTTGGACCAAAGTTAAGCCCTAACTTATGGCAATTTGTGACAAGGTCACTTCAACTAGATTCTGCCTCCAACAGCTACTGATCTGAGCAGTTACACAAGCAAAAACATGGCAACAATAATCCAAAAAGAAAATGAATTCAAATTACATAATCTTGGAACTGTATCCGAACGTTTCAGCAGTGCTTTTTAAAAACATCACGACAACTTCATGTGTGCTGGCAATTATTTTCACGCTATTTTTCCATCTAATCCAGCAACAGCTGAGGTTTTTACATCTTTTTAGTCAAGAGCTTTAAAGTGATTCTCACATGCACATTTGGAAATCGCACTCGGATCTTGGAAAGGACTTTGACAATCTCGTTGAAATCGATGAACTGAAAGCAGACCGTTGTGACTGCGCCGGCCGCCTGCAGTCCCCAGTTCTTGTCAAAAGCGTCAAGTGACCCAGAGCCGTAGAGATTGAGCGTCTCACCCTCTATCTCCGACAGATGATCAGCAGTCATCGACCTAAGACAACACATGAAGCTTAAAAATTCCATCCTAGTTTTCCTTTATTTGACATCAGCTTCAGGAGAAACAGCCAAATTGCTCCCAGCCACGTCATGAAATTCAACGCACAAGCTCTGGCTTCTTCTGGTTAGGCTTCTTTTAAAGATCTCTATCAACATTGCAATATTCCTCAGAGATTCAGCACTCCTTGGGTTGAAAGATCTTTTCACTGAAGTGCAGAAACATCTACCTAACAGCCTCTAGGTCATAGAGATCAGTTACAGTCAATTTCACGGTGTCCTCAAACAGGCACAAGGGTGAAAGGCATTTGAAACATTGGCCAGCATACTTACCTCAAAGAATACCTCAATGCCTCTGTAATTGCTTGAAGTCTGATGTGAATCAAACTTCACCAGAATTCATTGTCCACCGCATGGCATATTTGTAAATGGGATTATCTGCAGAATTCCATACGATGTTGACAATAAACGGTTCTTACGGCTAAACTGGCAACTGAGACTGAAATGAGTTCCCCTGTGAATTGCCTCTGACTTTACTGTACCTCGTTTCCTTCTCACAAATGTTTTGAAAGCTGGCATCTGCAACATCCTGTGACGCCGTTTGAAAGGCAGGTCCACTTGACTTTGGACGCACGGTCGCGTTCGTCGCCTTCCTGTCCTTCTCCGAGTGACCGCTCTTTGGACTTGAAGGACCACTGACACAAAGGCAATCAACAGGTGTGTTAATTACATCACTCACGTGAACCACCAATACACATCTTCACTTTGCAAAAACAGTACAGCTCTGTGATGAAAGCGTTTCGGACAGTCAAGAAAACCATTTCGCTTGAAGCAACCATCGATTGATGCCTTGTGAATTATGATAACAGCGCTGTAGAAGTCAATGGATTAGATTACGTACATCTGAGAGAGAGGAGACAGCAAACCAGACCAGACCTGGAGGAACTGGAACTGGCAACATCTTCTGCAACAGCAGCATCTGAGTTGGGTATGGTAGCGATGTGAGTGGCGTAGAGATCAGGCATTGTCTTCTGCTTGCTCTGGTGACGGCCGTTTCGAGAACTGACCATCTTCTCCCAGTTATGTCTTGCATTATTGATCGTTCGCCGTCTCTTTTCCTGACAAAAAACAATTGAAAAGCCTCCTACAACTCCATCTCACAGGTAGATGAAAATGTCAATGTACACGTTTTTATATAGCGACCGCATGGCTTCAACCCTGCTCACACTTTTCAATGAATTGATCAGGAGAGATCCTTCACCACCGCTGCCCAACTGAATGGGTGCCACACCATTTAAGGTCCTCATGTACGGATTGTGCTACCCAAGATTCAGATCTTGAAATAAGCCACAACAGACGAACAACGTCCAGTAACTTGATCATACAATCGGTCGAAGAACGAGACATGAATATCAGCAGAGATCAGAGAAATTTGTGGAGGATGAAAAGCGATGTTCCACTTACCACAAGGATGGCCATCTTGGAATTTTCTCGTCTCTTCTCCTCCTCCTTTCGTCCCATCACAGTCGCAATTCTTCTTTCGTCTTCCTAGACAAAATCCGAACACAGCAGATGACGTTTTCGCTCCCTCATCTCAGACTGATTCAATTACACCAGCTCATGTGGCACCAGTGTTATGTCACTGAACACGTCATCTCATATCACCTCTTACAACAGATTTATATAGCTCAAGCAAAACCTATTTCAACTTATATAACTCTACTACATTCCAGCTTAAACATGTTTAGTAGTGAAATATCGCTGATAACATTTCAAACAGTGGAGTCTATTTGAAATGCATTTCATCTGATCGACAATGTTTTTGATGAAATTCTTGACAAAACCCTTGTCCAATCGAGAAAGAGAGAGCCAGAGAGAGAAAGAGAGACAGGGAGGGACAGACAGAGATTGACAGGTACTGAATCTTACTGTAACGCGCTTCATGTCAAGTTGTTTGAGCTGCTGAACGTGGCGTAGAATCATCTGCTTGTAGTTGAGTTCCAGCGCCAGTGGATTGTTATCGAGAGCCAACTCTGATAGGCTGTTCGACTCAGCGATGCAAGAAATGTCATCAAAGCTGTAAATAACTCAGCTGTCAACAAGACTCTAGAAAGATTCTTGTTACAATTCCACTGGAAGAATTTTAAATATTTAGAAAGTGAAAACTTGTCCTACGAGAGAACAGCCATCACACAGAAAAAGTTTCAGTGCTGGCAATAACGGCAATGAAACCACTGGAAACACGGCTATTCGTACAAACAGCAACACTTGTGAAAATGCAACATCTCAATTAAATAAAATAATAATGATATTCATGAAGTTATCATCATCGTTGTTGTTACCAATGTGGTAGTTGTTATAGTCATCATCTGTTAGTAAAGAGTAAACAGCGAACCTGGTGATGTCGTTGAAACTGAGAAACAGGCGTTGAAGATTTGGTAGAGCATCAATATCCGACTGAAACAGAAATGACCTCTGACCTCAGCATTTCTAATGACCACCAGAGGGAGCCATCAGTCCAAACAAAAGACTGACCAACCCCCGCCCCACCAACCTATCTGTATTAGCAATACGCAGATGAAATCAGACAATTGCAATCCAGCATCTGTCTCGTTCGAAATTCAGTCTTATTTTCATCCGTTTATAAGGATGGTGAATTCTGGCTGGAAAAAAATGCCACTGTAGATGAAATACTACAGGTTCTCTGTTAGAGTAAAGACTGATTAAATAACTGGTTGGGTGATTGACTGGCTTACCACGGTTCGAATCTTGTTCCTTCTTAGGTTGAGTTCTGTGAGGAGGTCCAATCCAGTCAGATTCTGAACGTGTTCTATCAGGTTTCCAGCCAAGTTGAGCACTCGCAGGTCAGATAGATGATCAAGGTTCTCGATCCGTTTGATCTGCAGCATAACCACAAACACTCTTTAAGAAATGCCAACACACACAACAGTCCTAACAATACAAAATCTGTAGAGGAAAATTACGAACAAGCCTTACAAATATAAATGTACACACATAGATGTACACGTTTTCTCCAGCAACCGTATGACCTTGACCCTGCTTGTTTTTCAATGAATTAATAGGGTGAGATCCTTCACCACCACTGCCCGTTTGAAAGGCAGCCACGCCATGTAAGGTCCCCATGTACGGACCGTGCTAGCCCAAGATTCAAATCTCTGAAATAAGCCACGACTGGGACACAAACCGCTCAGAGGTGCCTTGACGTACAGATGTAGGGAACCAGGCCAGACGGTCTTGAGCTTCAAATACCACTGTTTAGCATAATTTGGTTGACTGTATCGACGATTCACCTGATTTCCATGAAGATCAAGAACATCAAGTTTTGTCAGTGAGTCCAGGTTTTCGATGACTTTGATTCTGAAACAAAAGAAAGACTTACAAAAAAAGGCCAAACGTCTCAATTGCTGATCCATGGACAATCAAAACAGAAATCATTCTTGCTCAAAAACACCTTCTTAAAATACCTTACGTACTAACTTTCACTTTCAATACCTGTTTTTTCCAAGCATAAGGACGCGAAGTGATCGCAGCGCGTCAAGACCTGAGATCTGCTCGACTTGGTTATCATAGAAGTCAAGGAAAATGAGTCGCGTCAGAGAGTTGAGGCGCTCGATCCGTTGAATCGCATTGTGTTGGTAGTTGAGCAAACGCAGCTGGTCTTCGCCGTCCAACAGCGGACACACGGACAACCGACGCCTACATCAAGAAAGACATCCATGTATTGCTATTCAACCAACAAATGAAAGACTGGATCTATCTGAGGTGGTAAATGGATCACCTGAAAAACGAATTGGATGATAGCCAACTGGTCAGAGCTAGGCTTCAAATGGGTTCAAGCTTCTCTGAGGCAGCAACTGCAGAGACGTTGAGCAAGTCCTTCATGCAAAAATTGCTCAACACCATCAATGCATTTCTTAACTTTGGAGGGAGGGCAATATCAAATACAGTTATACCATGTGTGTGTGTGTGTGTGAAATGAATGAATTAAGTAGGTGATAAGAAAAAGGTCACATTTCACTGCTGAAGACACTCATCTGACTCAAGGTTCCGTCATAGTTTCTCTGTGTTACAAATAAAACTTTTGTCTCATGAATATTCATAGAGTGCTGGCCCTTGGGTGATGCATATTCATACCGGTCCAGATTCAGTCGGTCTGGATTGTTGGCCTTCTCCTCTGGGGTTCGGTAGATGACGGGAACTCCAGGCACCGGACTTTTCTCACTGAACACGACTTTATCACCTTCTCATCAACAGGAAAACCAACACAAAGAGAGAACCAATAAAACACTCTCCCCATTCAAAGACAAGTGAATCACTGATGCTAGGAACATTTTCCTCAGCCATCACAAGGCTCTTGCTAGAAGCACAAACTTCTAAAAGAAACAGAATGTCTTAAAATAATCAAACACCAAAATGTTGTTGGACTTCTGCAGTAGCCAACTGGTAAGAGCACTGTGCTTGTAACGCGTCGATTACGGGTTCGATCCTCCTCCTCTGAGACGGTTATTGTGTAGGTACCTTGGGCAAGTCCTTCATTCACAACTGCACTGCACCATCGAATGATGCTTAGTCACTAGATAGTGGCGCTTACTAAATGCAGAAATAATAATAATATACATAGATTGGTACTATCTATTTGATAAAAATCGTTTGGCTGTAAAATCACTGAACATATTGAAGTTGAGAAGAAGCAGTTAATGGAGGCAACAATAAATAAACGTTAGACAGAGATATCCAGAAGAAGTTACGTAGGAATGTGAATGGCCTGAGATTGGGACTCACCTGGCAGGTAAGTCGTCAGATTGCGATTCTGTGATGACCCAGACAGACTGTGACTCGAGCAGCGGTCGGCATCACCTGCTCCGAATGCAAACGCTGCTCCTGCCCCGAAGTCTTGCGCAATGGTTGTTGCCACTCGGTAGGCCCTGCGAGACGTCGAACCAGAGCTGCCCTGGCGAGCAGGAAGGGTCGCCAATGACTCTGTAGTAAAATGGATTAGTTCACTAACATACAGACATCACTGGCCATGTCTCATAATGATCACCAAAGGCAATGTCTGTGGCCAAGCATCTACCTTATAAACACAACCCACCCTAACAGCTCCTCTCCCCCTTCTCTCTCTGGTCTTCTGGCAACTGGACTTGGTTCTTGACATGGCATCTTTGGACAACCCCACTGACTTGACGCAGCGCTCGTGAATTAGCTGGTGCCCTGTGGTTAGCTTTTAAGTAGCAGTTTAGAAATTTAAAGTTTACGATTACTTATAGTCATGCTCACCTAGCAATCTCTCTCTCTTAAGAATTACATAATCTAGCAATCTCTTCTAAGTTACTTGTAGAATTCCAGCTAAGAAACCTACAGTGATTCACAGAGGTTAACGAGAATCAAACGCAATGTGAACAGATGATATAAGAAGAAGACCGCTTACCTGGTACAGGTGTGCTGGCACTGTCACCAAACGATGTTGGTCGAGTGCGCATTGCACCGTATGGCTGAAGAGGCAACTCGCCATTCTTAGCCGATGGATCCTTCTGAAATTGGAAGAAATATCTGCTGGTTCACCTTTTTCAAAAGACCCAAGTGGATCAGTCTGTAGTTTTCCATGCTCTGCCCTAAACCTAACCCTCTCCCCAA
Source organism: Norana najaformis (assembly GCA_964023275.1). Taxonomy (NCBI): domain Eukaryota; kingdom Metazoa; phylum Annelida; class Clitellata; order Crassiclitellata; family Hormogastridae; genus Norana; species Norana najaformis. The sequence continues at coordinate 20,301,215 of OZ029928.1, forward strand.
TCTCTGAATGAAATCGATTATTGTCTGATAGATTGGTCCTAATCTTAAGTTCTGAGAGTCAATCTGCGTTTTCAGTTCATACAGGTGCAAGCGTCGTCAGGCGAATCGACTGCCTACACGCAGTCGATTGTGCCGTGTCTGCAGTGAAGACTGGTTAAGTACAGAACCCCGTGGAACACCACAGGTCAAAGAGAGGACCAAGTACAGTACCCTGCGGAACACTATTGGTCAACAAAGCACTAGACGAATAATATCCATTTAAATATACTGACTTTGGGGCTGAGATAAGTAGCAAACCAATGTAGGGCAGGACCAGAAACCACAAAGCAATGACAGATATCGCATTGTTTCATGCTAATTTAAAGAATCAGTCTTGCTGCGCTGCCTCTTTTTGCGAGTGATGGAACTCCTGAGAACTCTAACAACATCAAAACACCTGGAAGACTTTTGTCAACAAACTTCACAGAAATAATTAAACCAAATGAAAAGTTTTACAATTGTTACCTCTGAACAAACATATTCACTGAATAGCATCCATAATAAGACCGACAGGCGCCTTAAGTCGTATTATTTGACAGTGGTCTCACTGGTTCGGGTCGGGAGCGCCTCTGATGAGTCTATTCTTGAAGTGGCGCTTTATAAATGTCAGATTACAATTACAGTTACAAGACTAACAAGTACTCAGGGTATATTACACATTCACTGACGATACCCATCTGTAATTCTGCAACCTACCTTCACTGGTGGCCGTTCCTGAACTGCTGTTGCCGAAGCATGTAGCATAAACTGTGGACCCAACAAAAATTTCTGAAAATTCACCATCATGCTCGGTTAATTTTCATTAACAATTAACTTCATTTATTTAAAATGTGCCAATCAAGACCATTCCAATGCGAACTGCAAAGACTAACACGAAAGAACCAAATGCTCTATAACTATTCATTACGTCTGGCTGTCTGCTTGACCCTTGGATCTTGACCTGGAACCGAATCTGACCCTTCCTACCTGTCGTATTTGTTTTGACTGAGCGCCTGTGAATAAATTGGTTCCCGCGATTTAGCTTTCACTGGCACTGTAGAAATCCTCGAGTTAACGATTAAGATCATAGGCTCGATTTATATAAATAAAATTATCGCATCATTATTATAAGGCGGGAATCAATTGAAAGAATTTCTCTAAATTAGTAAGTTCCAACAAAATGTTCCCTTGAACGTAACAATTTTAAAATAACCGATGCGTTACAAACTTGCCTCCTTCGGAGATAGTGCTACTCGGTTGCGTTGCTTATTGTAAGCATACATTTTAATTTTGGAGAAGAATGTGTCTGAAGAGAATAACTTATCGGGAATGTATGAATAACATTAGGTTAGGCAGCTAAGTTTACGCCGCGTTGCAATCAACAACGTTCAAACACTAAGACGCCATTTTGTAATCAATGAAATCGCCAAGCAAGTTCAACTTCCGGCTACTATCTGGTTCTCTGGTGTACAGCAGAATTCATATCTAAAACATGATATAGAACAACTAGCGAAATTGCAAAAAAGAGCCATCAGTCATTCAAGGTTACGGAATTCTGAGCTGTGACGAACAGTGGAAAAGATGTGTACATGTATTAACAACACTGGACAGAAGAGGGAAGAGAGGAAACCTAATTGAAGTTTATAACATCGTCACCCAAAAGAAGGCAGCGCAGTGGGACAGCGTTCTTTGAATTAACACGAAATAAGGCGACTTGAGGACACATATAAATTATTTACGAAACCGAAAGGAACAGTATGGAAGTAATTCATCAGCGCAAGAGTTTTGTGGAACGGGTTTACACAACAGTACTGTCTCAGTAGATGCGGTTAACAGCTTTCAGGAAAAAGGAAGGGTTCGCTGTGAAACATTCCAGGTTAGTTTGAAGCGCCTATAGCGTAGATCATGTCTTCAGAACAGCTTAAAAACCCGTATGTTATGCCACGTTAGGCTCAAAACAACACGGACCTGAAACTCTGAAGTTGGTGGATAAGACTCCGCTGTTTAAGCAAGAGCCCGTCACCCTTACGGCCACGCTAGTTGTGCCCACTTGCCCATATTGGGGCACCTGTGGGACACATTGCAACCTCGCTATTGGCTCAATGAGGGTGAGTATTTTGGCAGTGATGACTTGTCCAATTTTTCGTCTGGGGATGAAGTTGTCTCTAACGAATTATAACTAACGTAGTGAAGATAATTCACCTTCTGCAGGTTAACAGGACGATATATAAATGGTTGGCTACATACACAGTCTAGGTACAACAATCGTAAACAACAAGGTGAGTGAGAGGGACAGAGGGCAGGAGGAAGGGCGACAGACGTCTGCCTATCTGTCGCACTCCCTCTGCTAAAAATTCTCATTACCCGGTCACCAATTTAGTCCTGGCTTCGGCCCTATGTAAATTTCGCTGCACGATTTCCAACAAAAGTATGTCTTCAGCCAGAGGCGTAGCAACAGATTGTGCAGGTTGTGCAAAGCACAAGGGCCCACGAGGCCTGGGGCCACCTGGGCCCCCAAGGGGCCAAGACCCGGTTGCTCAATTACGTAAAGCAAAATAGCCAAAGTTCAGTTTGCACAAGGGCCCTCGGAAGGCTAGCTACGCCACTGCCTTCAGCAAACACCATTACGATGTAGCTCGGGCCTAATAAAACGGTTTGGCTTCTTTCCTGAAAATAAACTTCGAGTTAGGGCCAATATATCTCCATCCCCCAGGTGCTTTTAACTGAACACGCCTCGAATAAGACCGTATTTCCCAATATTAGATTCTCCAGTTCCGATGCAACTTCAAGATTGGAAATGTCCCACTCCAGTCAACGCACGCAGATTTGTGTACTGAATCTAATGAAAACCCACTACACCACGGTCCCCAGTTGCCCTATAACCAAGACCGTCGTGGTGTTGGGATGACCGAAATTACCTCAGCTGCCACAATGCCCGACCGACCGTCAATATCCGGTCAAAGGTCACTGAAGAAGAACTGGCAAGAGACAGCAGACACCATTATTTGTGAAATTAAAGCGCATCCCGCATTTCTGTTGCCGAGAAAGATCATAAAGCATGTCCACCGACACCCACTAATACTTGGCCCACAGCCAGGCCCTACCACAGACCGACGAATATCACTCGCTCAGCGGCTGTTCGCAAAATGCACGGGAGCGGAGTTGAAAATCCGCTCCCTCGACTGATGCTGCGATTTTATCTGGACTTCTTAACTCCGAATGCTCTCAGTTTCAAATGGCCGGCCGACTAATACAGAATAGTAACAGTTCCTTGGAAACTATGAATAACAGTCGAGAGAAGGGAAAATTGTTATCAAAACTGCTTTGATATGACACCCGTCACTACAAAATAGAGATAATTAACCAACAGAAAAAGAAATTTCTTAGACCCCACTTAGCAAAACGCCGAATTAATTTCCACGCATAGCCTGTTAGTAGTACTGACTATTACACTGCTTTAAAAAACATGGAACGACACACAAGCATACACTTAATTCACTAAGTTTGCCTAGAACAGAGGTGTCAGTTAATATACATAACTGTTCTGCTACAAAACAAGAAAAAATTCAGCAGAGTAGATGAAAGTCGAATTACAACACGAAAGATAACCGTTTATTAACACTGTATAGTCAACCATATTTGCAAAACTTTGATTAGAACGTCAACAAACTTGAAAAAACTGTTTTTCTAGTGAGCGATAATACCATTCTTTCAGAAATCATACGGACATTTCTAAATATAGCCAAGGGCAGTTAGCGTGCGAAATAGAAACGACAGCCGACGATTTTCATTTTCCGGAGAACATCTTGGTGCGACATCTGCAGTTGGAATTCCAGACGCTGCACTTGCACGAGTAGCCAGGACAGCACTGAAGAACCGGATTCGTGGTCGACTGTGCGCACCAGTCGTCCCAACGGCCACACAGGTCGATCGATTCAACCGCCGCTGACGACCTGCTTTTCAGCAACAATACTTTACTACTACTAATATTAATACTAATACAGAATTACGTCTTTATGTCTTACACTCACATTGAACAACGAGGGGTCTAAAAAACCTAAATTTTAGAAGAAAAAATAACATTTAGAATTTCCTAGTTTTTTAGGATTTTAAGTTTAAGACCTAAAAACCAACGTTTTGCACTTCATGATCAACAGAACATTACGTTGTAAAGTGGCGGCTATGCGCTGTGTATGCGACACTTAAAAGCACAATGGTGTTAAGCAGAGTGGGGGAGGGGGGGTGGCTCATAGTCTTACCTTTTCTGCCGAGAAGGAATAGCTGCCATCCGTCGCAAAGTGACACCTGCTGGACTCAGATGCTGTTTGCCACCTGTTGAGTCAACCACATGAAGAACATTTTCTACAAATGCCAAGTGTCTGTTCATTTCTAAATCTTACTAAGTCTTACCCTCTCCTAACGTTAATCCCAAAGGTATTAATCCTAATGATGATGATGATGATGATGATGACGAAGAAGAAGATGACGATGCTTATGATGATGGTGGTGGTGATGATGATGATGATGACGACGATGATGATGATGATGCAGAAGAAGGCTATTGTATTTCTTGAGAGGCGAATCTCTTGTTGCAGGGAGTCCCTCTATAAATAGACGGGCGTCTATTAAGTGCTCTTGCGAATCCATTGGTGCGAGGGAGTCTGGCTGTTGGTCGATGCTGATTAGCGACCCACCTGCGCTCGGTTGCCATGGAACCGGCGCGTAAACATCAAAGAGGGATGCCGACAGCAACAGCAACAGCAGCAGCAGCGGACTGGAGTTCATCTTAGGCGGCTTCCTGCAGCAAATCACAGGAGTTCTGTTCACCGGTTAGCACCAAATAATCCATCTGTCCATCCAGAGAAACAGACGGACAGACAGACAGACAGACAGACCAATTTAGTCCTTAATTTCGTCCGACATAATGGCAGAAATGGAATCATTTCATCTGCAGCTGAAGCAGCAGAAGAGGCAGCAGAAGAGGCAGCAGAAGAGGCAGCAGAAGAGGCAGCAGAAGAGGCTGCAGAAGAGGCAGCTGAAGAGGCAGCTGAAGAGGCAGCTGAAGCAGCAAGTGTCTTAGGCACAGCCAAGAAGGGTTAGAAACGAAATTTATCACAGAAGTCGCTCAACTGGCGATCCCTTGTCCAATTTCGTGCTCTTCTATAGCTCATCGCTGCCCTTCCCACCCCATCGGCCGACATCCCTTTCATTCCTTCCCATCCCCCAATCCCTTCCCTTCCTTTTCCTTCCCTTGCCACCCCTTGCCCCTTGCCTCCCTTGCCTTCCCTAACCTTCCCTTGCCTTTCCTTGCCTTCTCTTGCCTTCTCTAGCCTTCCCTTACCTCCCCTTGCCTTCCCTTGCCTTCCCTTGCCTTCTCTAGCCTTCCCTTGCCTTCCCTTGCCTTCTCTAGCCTTCCCTTACCTTCCCCTTGCCTTCCCTTACCTCCCCTTGCCTTCCCTTGCCTTCCCTTGCCTTCTCTAGCCTTCCCTTACCTCCCCTTGACTTCTCTTGCCTTCTCTAGCCTTTCCTTACCTCCCCTTGCCTTCCCTTGCCTTCCCTTGCCTTCCCTTACCTCCCCTTGCCTTCCCTTGCCTTCCCTTGCCTTCCCTTACCTCCCCTTGCCTTCCCTTGCCTTCCCTTGCCTTCTCTAGCCTTCTCTCCTCAGCGGTCCTCTCCCTCCCCGACTAATCTGACACCTACCGATCAGTTCCTTCGCTCATCGATCAACTCATCCGCCAACAGTTTCCTTCCTCCAGCCCCCCGCTCTGTCTTCAACCGCCGGGCTCATCCTTCCCTCTAATTCGGCCCTCCTCCTCTTCCTCCTCCTCTTCCTCGTCCTCTAATTTCCTCTTCATCATCATTTATCAGTATGTTGCAGCATTGCAATCGTCCCAATCGTCGTCGTCATCATCTTTGCTCTTCCAACGCCGCTAGCATCGTCTGCAGACTTAGGATATCACGTCATCTACGTCACCCGCTCTCTGAAGCCCAATCGGCTGACGCCAGCGGCTGAGAAATGAGCCTGAGTAGGACCGGATATAAAATTCGAATCCAGTAACGACCGATAAGTCTGCAACTCCGCTTCCTCCTCCTCCTCCTCCTCCTCCTCCTCCTCCTCCTCTTCTCCTCTTCCTCTTTCTCCTCCTCCTCCTTCTACTCTTCCTCCTGCTCCTTCTGCTCCTCCTCCTCCTCCTCTTTCTTCTTCTTCTCCTCCATCTCCCCGTCTTCTTCCTTATTTCTCTCTTCCACATCCTCTTGCATCGAAGGTCCTGCTGATCAAAGACCCTTCTCTCCTCTCTCCATCTCGCCCTCTCGCCCTCCTCTCCCTCCTCCCTCTCCCCCTCTCCTGCTCAGTTCCTGTGATGCAATCGACAACTTAACTAAATGCATTTCGCGCCTCACTGACTTCTCCGGAATCCATGATCAAACAGACGGCATCTGAAGAAATCGCGAATCACTCGATTCAATCAAAGCCAATCAACCAACTGACTACGCATGAATCGTTAATCAACCAAACAGCCAGCTAAGCCATTAATTAGCTAACTGGTCAATCAAATTCAATCACCATCTATTACACTGATTAGCAAAACAATCAACCAATGGCTTAAGCTGTTGCTTCTAGTTTTCTCAACCCTGGCAAACGAATCTAGCAAAACCCCGGAGGGGTAAAATCAATTGCCACGGACAACACGGACTGAATGAATCGAGGCGCCTGACTTGAGGCTACACATGAGATGTAAGATCTTCAAAGTAACCTTCTATTATTAATTTTCCCTTGAGTGATTCTTCTCCAAGTTTTCCGCTACCTTACGATCGAGGTGGTCCAATTCCAAACACCACCCACCGTAGCCGTTTGCCCGCCTGACTCTTGGATCTTGGAACCGAACCCTTCCTGTCTATCGATTTTGTTTTGATTGAGCGCCTGTGAATAAGCTGATTCCCGCAAATTAGCTTTCGCTGGGCGCTGTAGAAATCTCGAGCTTACGATTACGATTACGAGGCGGAATTAAATGAGCCCTAATTCGGAGCAGAATGTCAGGGACTTGGCAAACGAGGAATATGCGTCTCCAGCTGACCAGCCTTTGTCCATCTTATCCAATGCCTCAGTCTTTGCGTCGAAGTCCAGCAGAACTTCTCCAAAGCAACGCCTCTCGATCCACTGCCATCTGTCTACTGAACTGGTCGTTTGAAGAAGAAAGCGTCGGCAGAATTCTGCATCACACATCAATGAACTTCGTCCGTTCCACTTCAACTAGTATTTCATTGAATCATCCACGACCTGTCCACTTACTTACTTACATTTATCTCGTGGCGCCATCTAGTCCGCAATAAAGATGGCGCTAGTAGTACGAAGTCATAATTTCGGAACAGACCAACGTAGTATACACCTATACATACATATATATGTATATTTATAGAGCATATATATATATATATATAGCGCTATGTTTTCTGTCTCTTCTTGGCGGTGTCTGTGTCTGTATCTGTTCTTGATGCATTCTTTCCCATCCTTTCTCCCTCCGTCTGCCCTTCATTTTCTTCTTCTGCTGCAGTGGCCACCGTCTCCCCCCCCCCCCCCCCCCAGAGACTCTTAATCCACCGCTGGGTGATGACAGACTGAGATCGCGAGAGGCGCCACATGCAATTTCACTTCACCATTCGACTTCCTCGTCGCTTCGATCGCCTTAAGACGGGCAGATTAAGGGGCGCCTCCCGACGCCGACCAACCAATCGAAGAACCCTCGACCCTATCTGAAGCCCCTCTGCACTCCATCGACAGGACAGACGGGGAGGGAAGACGGACGGTGGGGGGCCAGGAGGGAGCTGAAGGCTTTGCTTGATCTCTGCAACCGTTAGATGGCGTCTAGCAACGCACCTGCCGAGCGCCATCTATCGATTGACGGCTGACGACGACTGTTTCTTTGGTGGTGAAGTCTTGCGAACGGCGATATCAAAATGTCGATCAAGTGCTAATCGCGTCCTTTCAACAGCTCAGTCAAGACTGACTGAGAGTCTTTCAAAATTCGGTCTCGGCGCTGAAACGAAGGAGAAGTCATTCCGGTGAAGTTTCAGTATCGGTTGGAAGCCAAACCTCACAGTAGCCGAAGTTCATATACTTTGATAAGGCATGGGAAGGAGGAGGAGGAGGAGGAGGAGGAGGAGGAGAAGAAGGAAGAGTAGGAAGAGCAGTAGCAGTAGCAGGAGCAGGAGCAGGAGAAGGAGAAGGAGAAGGAGAAGGAGAAGGAGAAGGAGAAGGAGAAGGAGAAGGAGAAGGAGAAGGAGAAGGAGAAGAAGAAGGAGCAGGAGCAGGAGAAAGAGGAGGAAAAGAAAGAAAAGGACGAGGCATTACATTTAAATCAGTCGACATACCTCTGCTGCTTCACCCCTCGTCTACCAATAAACGTGGCACTCGATCAAAGGACACGCTGACTATTATTGCTCCTCGCATCAGGACAGCGTTGGTCCCTCGGTTGTCTTCGGTGGGGTTGGTCCAAAGCTTTGCAATGCAACTCCCAGTTTTAAAGTCATTCAGATCTCGACTTAAGACTCGTTTGTTTCGATGTGTTTTGCCCAGCGGAGCCTGACTTCTTGTTCATTTGACATCTCTCTGATTCTTCAACGGATTATGATCTTTGTTTACGAATTCACCGGAAGCGAATGTCAACTGACGCCCTGTGCAACGCGATGACTTCGCTGTCGAAGTCTGATTAGAATAGATTAGATTAGGAGTGGATTAGGAAGACATGGAAGATTAGGAAGAGGCAGAGAGGTAGCAGGAAGGAGCAACAGAAGGAGGAAGAGAATTAAGAGCAAGAGAAACAGGAGGAAGGAATATTAGAGGAAGAGAGATAGGAGCAAAGACAACAGGAGAAAAAAGAGGAGAAATAAGCGGGAGAAAAAAACAGTCCAAATAGCCTTAGAGTTGAGAGAGGTTAAGTTTACTTCACGTGGAAGAGTTTCATTTGAAGCGAATCATTGCGTCACGAAGCGGTTGGGTTAGGATGTCACCCGGCAGGGGTCAAAGGTCGGAGGGTGTGGACTTACTCTGCCATGGAGCAAGTGATGCTGATGAAGAAGGTTCATGAAATAAAGAGGAGCAACGGAGGCAGGGGAGGGAGGGAGGGATAATCAGCCAAAGGCCGATGATTCAAATTAGCAGAGATGAAGCAACATCGTGTGATGCTTCGCCTGATGGAGATTTATCAACGGAGACGATCCATTTTTTATCATCATTAGACGCCCACGAGGATAGGATATGGAACAACACCTATGCGACACGACAACAGGACCAGCAACAGGACCAGCAACAGGACCAGCAATTGGACCAGCACCAGGACCAGCACCAGGACCAGCAACAGGACCAGCAATTGGATCAGCAATTGGACCAGCAACAGAACCAGCATAAGACCACAAATAGGACCAGCAATAGACTCAAGAGCAGAATCAATAAGT